>JAJEJO010052782.1:31140-97182 GCA_020662805.1 Glaucomys volans | reverse complement strand
CCCACCTACCCCAACCATATTGCTAACTCCTTGAGGGCAGGATTTACAACTTACATTTACATCCCAAGCTCATAACCCAATGTTTTTCACATGGTAAGTCTTCAATTTAAAAAAATTAATAATGAATGAATATGTGGAGCTCAACAGTGAGAGCTAAAGATCTACATCAGGAAACTAAATAAAATATCCTAGCTGCAATAGTAAAGCATGCAGTGTTACATCCCCCAAGGCAAATATATTTGTCCCATTGTCCTCCATTTCAATTTTTATACTGCTTCTCATGTTTCTGAAATAATGTCAACAATTTCAAGTATCAAGGTCATTCAAAATGACACTTCTTCCCTCTGTCCTCTTAGCTGCAAAAATTGTATTTTTATCCATGGAGAAAAGTTTCCCTCTCTGGATGATTTAGTTTGTCCATGTAAAAAAGCACCAAACCACACCTAGACCCTCTCTCTTCCTATACACCATTCCTTCACGTCCATCTCAGAAACAGTTCTTAGGTGTATTCCTTTCTCTAAATTCTCAGAGCTGATGCTACAGTTCAGATCTTTATTATTTCTCACTTAGCCTATTTTAACTACCTCCTAACTAGTCTCCCCTCTACTAGTCTCTCCTTTTATATGATCCACTTTTTATATTGCTTGTGCCCTAACCAAAATCTGATCATTCCTTAAAATCTTCTCATGTGATTAAGTTCAGGTAAGTCTAAACTTCAAGGTCCACTCTATCTTGTACCACGCTGCCTTTCTCACCTGCCTCCCAGGCTACATGCTAGAATTCCACTAACCTGTCCATCACTTCCCATTAACCTCTGGCGGGCTGAGTTTCTCCAGTTTCTCTCACACCGTTGCTTTGACTTTACCCCTTTTTCAATTTATAAACAAACAACCAAAAGCAACAAAGACTCCCTCTGTGTCCTTTCAGAAGACACAGTTCAAATGTTTCTCCTGGGCAAAACATTTCAACCTGCCAAATCACAAATCATGGCTATTTTCAGGGTTTCCATAGCATAGAGTTTATAAGCCTGGCATGACATACAAAATATTGGATCTATGCCCACTATAAAATAGAAATTCCTTGAAAGAAAAGCCTATGAGTTACATATGCTTGAATATTTACTGCCTAAGATAAAGCCTGAAGCAAAACAAGTGATCCAAAAAGTGTTTGCTGAATGAAGCTGTCTTCATACATAACAAACCCTCAGAAGAACAACAAGGTCTTATTCATCACTAAATTTCTGGGAGCATCTAGAACAGCTTCAAGATCAAGACACTTCTGTGGAAAAAAGAATGACCCACTCTGGGGACAAATAAGCAGAATAAGTAAATAAGTTAGAATAAAATACTTTGAAAAGGTAAATATGTCCAAAATGATTTAGACCCTTATATTATAGAATATTTGTGGCACACAAAGATATTAACAGGGCTCTACGGAGTGCCTGACCAGAAACCTCTGTTATGGGTCCACTGTGAGATAAGAACTAAAATTAAGAATAAGTTCAGGGGCTGGGATTATAACTCAGTGGTAGAGCCCTTGCCTAGCACCTGGGAGGCACTGAGTTCGATCCCCAGCACCACATAAAAATAAATAAATAAAATAAAGATATTGTGTCCATCTACAACTAAAAATATATTTTTTTAAAAGAATAAGTTCAGGAACTTTTATAGCAGCCTGATGTGGCTGAGATATCCCAATGCATGAACAGTGAGTCTGTCTCATGGTGGGGGGGGGGGGGTTCCTGACAGGTTTGAATCCTGTCCAACTCATATGCTTAGTGGCATGTGGCATAAGGGCTGCAGAATAACTACAGTGCAAGGGGACCACATATTGGTTGATGATAGACTTGAAATGAAAAAGGTCTTTTATTAGAGACAATTTGAAAAGCCCTATCAAATAGAATAACAGAATAACAAACTTCCACGTTCCACAACTAGGTTCTTCAAGTATCTTTTCCTTTCCATGACATAAAACATTTCAGATGGAAGTCACCTTTGTATCCCTTCCCCCAATTGTGCCCCTCTTTGCTCTCCAGAAACAGCTTCTTCAATATAATTTAAATAGGCTACCATCAAAGCAAATCAGAGCTGGGCAGTAGTTAAGGTGAAAAACAGAAATTTAATTCAGAACTATGGCACTAGCAGGAAAGACCGGGATATAAAGTGGATCTCAGCTCTGAATACAGCACTGGCACGTGGGAAGTTATAGGCAAGGAGCAGGGTAGTGCCCAAAGATGGAAAATGACTAAAAGGAAATATCAGGGGTAAGAGGAATTCTGGCTAAGACAACCTAGTAGGATCTTTACTAATGATAGGTTAGGGTACTCAGACATCACCTGAAGAATGGCTGAGGGAGGCTCAGGAACCATAAGATGCAGAGGGTGATCAGTTATGGAGGACTGGGAAGAGGGAGCTGGGGCTAAACTGACTTAGCAGAGTTCTTCTTAAAACTGGATTCTACAAGGAAGTACAGAGGTGGGCCTTGTTTCAGCAGAAGGCTCAGGAGACTGACTAAAGCTTGGTCAAGAAAAGAATCTTTGTCACTATTAAATTTTATTTAAGGGTATGAAATCTTCCTGCTGAAGTTTAGGTGGCAATGGAAAGAAAAGAAGGAAGGAAAGAAATAAAGGAGGGAAGGAAAGAAAAGAAAACTCACTAAAAATTAATGATGGTAACTGTTACTTTGAAAGCTGCAATCTAATAGTCTATTTAGTATTATGTGAAAGCCTGCTCTGTGCCCCCTATTTGTGACCCTTCAGCCATGACTGGCCAACCTGATTTCCACATAAAGGGACACACTGCTTTAAACTTTGATAAACACCTTATACAAATGCCCACAGCTTGAAAATAAAAATTACAGACCATGCTGTAAGGGGGTAGAAAGTTAAAGGCAGCACAGGTAAATAATTTCCACAAATCAAAACAGCCTTTCTAAGAATGTGGGGCTGATGAGACTTAATTATAAAAGATGCTTATATCAATGTCAGAGGTCAGTCTGGAAAAGGCATAGCAGAGAGCAGGAATGCATCTGATGACAGGTGGAAATACAGGCTTCCCACAATTAACGAAATGGGCACGACCATGCCAACGAGCCTCCTGAAACCCCAAACCTTCTATTTTTACATCGCTGCCAACTAATTTCCAAAACAGCCATTGCTAATCAAACTTATTTGGCTGCTTCCTTATTGAAACTTTACAAAACTTTAATTTCAGCCTCACGAGCCCTGCAGCTGTAAATTAATTGAATAAAATTTACAAACGTTATGTGGTAAGATAAAGCACGTTCGAGGTCTTTTCCCTCTTCAGTTGACTTAGCTGCCTAGCATGCCAGTTTTGCTTGACATGAGTTCAGAGCCCCTGGAAACCTTCCTAATCCTACTTTCTAGGCCTTGTGCCTATTCATGGAACCATGTTAACCCATATCCAGAAAATTAATAAACCTCAGATAGGTTTAAGCAATCAGAAATACTCCAGATACTTCTTGTCATTCATTGTATTGCAGACATCTTTTGCAATGGGAGCACCCTCTTCAAAAGACCATAACAGCAGCAGATAAAATCCCTGAACTTATTAGCATGCAACAAAATGTCTCATTTAAGATTACTGTGGTCTAAAGCTGAAGCCAGGAATTAAATTTACTGAAGGTGAAATCACTTATGCATTGGTTTAATACAGATATTCCCTGAACCCATTTTTGAACTCATCCATTTCACTATGAGATTACAAAAATTATCGCAATTTTTAAACAGCAAGGCAAGTAAAACTGATTACTCCCACGTCTGCCAACTGTACCAAGTGAGTCAGCTAATCAGTGGTTACATTCATCATGCTGAAGGGAAGAAGCACAAAGACCATTAACTTTCTAAAATGAGAAGTTCTAATATACTGAAGTGCCATAATTCATTTGTGATTCCATAGTTAGCAAAGAAGAAACATATCCCCTCTGGTTGGTTTTCATAGCACAATTGCCACCTCTTCCAACTGAGGTCAAGTCTTCACCTTCCATTTTCATCAATTTTATAAGCATCTGGAAGACCTCCAGCTCCCATGGAGCCATGGAGGGAATTGAGGCTGTGCAAAGCTTCTGCCATGTATCAGAAGACCTGGGTTGAAACCACCTCTGGTAATAACACCTAAGGAAATTTTGTGGAGTACTTAAGCATCGTGGGTTTTATTTTGCTTGTTTTTCTTTTCTCTTAGTGCCAGGGACTGAATTCAGGGGCACACTAACACTGAGCTACACCCGCAACCCTTTTCATATTTTATTTTGAGACAGTGTCTTGCTAAGTTTCCGGGCTTGCCTTGAACTTGCAATCCTCCTGCCTCAGTCTCCTGAGTAGCTGGGATCACAGGCATGTGCCACAGTGTCTGGGTAAGGGTTTGTTGTTGTTTGGGTGATGCTGGAAATAGAATCTAAGGCTTTTCATGCTAGGTGAGCTCTCTTATCACTGAGCTATGCCCAGCCTCTGAAACTTTGTTATTAACAGTATAGTGAGGAAAACAATAGCTCTTAAGTAGGTTGGTGTTAATGTGAAATAAAAATAATACAAGAGGCACAAAACAGGTACTCAATAAAAACTTTCAAAATGTAATATACCTATTTTCTCTCTCTTTTGGAAAACAAACAAAAAAATGGAACCAATATAACTCACTGCAGATTGTTCTTTAAATATGTGGCCTTATACCCAAACCAGGCAACTTCACAAGATTCTTTTTATGATTTTATCACAGAAAACTCAGAATACCAGGAGGCTGATGGTTACGGAGGTGATTGTTCACCCCCACCCTTCACTCTTCAACAAGAAATCGATAGAATAAATCCTTGAAGCAAATGTTCATGTCCTCCCCTAGTAATTTTGGACTTAGCTGAATCTGAATTAGCTAATTCAAACAAAGTCCATTAAATAAACAAAATCCCAACACTTGTCTCTTTAGACAAAAAGCAGATGGAAACAATAGAAAAGATTTGCTAATGCTTTGTCGAACTAAACATTCTTCCAAATGCCATTTACAAAAGCCCACCAGACCTCCAGTTGTTACAATGCCAGGAGAACCCCCATGGAAGTCCTAAGTGTATTTAACTCAAGAGCAGACACACAAGAGTGTATTTTTTAAAAAAAACTCCCAAATAAATACATCTAGAAAGGTATTACTATTTATATCACTGAGCCAAGGGTTCACATAGCCAAAGTTTAAATAGAACACACACACACACACACACACACACACGTATATACATACACTATATATACATATTATATATATAAACAATAAGAACTGTACTAAACTGTTACCAAGGAAAGAGCCAAATCTAAGTCTGGCTAGTTTCTAGAAAATGAAAATCCAAAGAAATAACCATATGACAAAATTACATTAGTCTTGTTTCTGACAAGAAATAAAAGTGGTTTTGAACAAAAAGAATTCAATAGAATAATTTTATCGATGGGTGATGCATCCATCCAAATATTAAAATATTTATTGAATACCTAATACATACCAAATCCTATACAAGGTGATGTAGAGAACAAAAACAAAAACTACCCACCAATGTATCTTACCTCCGAGATCAAAGAGCTTACAGTTCAGGGAAGGAAGTCACAATAATAATACAAAGTCGTAAGAGCTATGCCACAGAAGGGTATAGGTTATGCTATGAATGCAGGCACCCAGAAAACAATATCCCTACTTACAATCTCAACAAAGAGGTGATGCCCTCCCATAACCAATGATAGCCATGTTTAATCAATTTTGCATGCTTACCTTCTCTAAACTTCTTTCTATATGGAATTCCAGATCTACCTGTTAAATATACAAATCAATTTTTACATCACAATCACTGAATGTTACCTTCTACTATAAATAGCTCCCAGTGTCCCCATTTCCATCTCCTTTTATTCTATTCATTACTTAATTATTAAAGTATTTTCCTCAAACATAAAACTGATTTCATTCCCTTTGTGAGAAACCTCTAGCTCCTGTTGAGAGAGAATGATGTTCCAAATACTTAGCACAGCTCATCCCAGCCAGTAAATACTGACTTCATTTCCCCAACCAACTGAAGACAAAGACAATCACACTGAATTCAGTGCTGACAGACCACTCTTTCAAGCCTCCTTATGGTTTGGACAGTGAGGTGACCCCCAAAAGCTCCTGTGTTAATGCAGGACTGTTCAGAGGTGAAACGACTGGATTGTGAGAGCTGCAATCTAATTAGTCCTTCCTTGTTAGAATGGACTAACTGGGTGGTAACTGTAGGCAGATGGGCATGGCTGGAGGAGGTGAGTCACTGAGGGTGGCCCTTTTCCCTTTTGTGAGCTCTCTGCTTCCTGGCCACCAAGAATGGGGCATAGCTCCTCCACCATGTGCTTCTGTGTGGGGAGTCATTTATGACCAGCAATTAAAACCAGGTGTGGTGAGCTGTCAGACATGGAGATCTGGCTTTCAGTGACTGGCAATCATTGAGAGATTGTTCCAGATCGCCTGGAGTATGTGATGTCTGTGCAGTGGCTCACCACTGGGAATTTGCAGGTCTTGCTGGGGTGATCCACTAGAGCAAATGGCTTCCCTAACTCCTCCCCATCCTGTTCCCACAGAAGAAGTTCCTCCTGGTCCCCCTTTTACCTGCACAACTATAAATAAAGGGAAGGTGGGCTCCTCCATTTTTATTAGAGCCAGATCTTAGCATGGCTCAATCTGCCATGCCCCCTTTGATTTAAAAAAGATAATTGTCCCCTGTGTTTATTCTATTAAATAAGTGTCTTAGTGATTAATCTACAGCCAGCTCATCCCTCCAACAGAAACCCTTTCCCTCACCCACACAGGATGTGTGGCTATATTTCTGTCGTTGATGTTCTGACTCACTTCAGGCCTAGAGTAGGTGACCCAGTTGACCATAGACTGAACCTCTGGAACCATAAACCAAAATAAAGTTTTCCTCTTCTAAGTTGTTCTTGTCAGGTAATTTGGTCCCAGAAATGAAAAACTAACTACTATAGGCCTCCGCTGCTTTGCACAAGTTATTCCCTCTTCTTAAAAGGCCCTTTGCCTCATCTTTGCTCAGCCAATTCTTTCTCTTTCTCTTTTGCTACCCTGTCTTTCTTCTGTGTGATTTCTTTGACTCCAGGCAGGGCAGCATCTTTGCTTTATGACTCTGTAACATATGCCTGTGCCGTAACACTGCATTCAGTAGACTGGTGTGATTTTATTTCTTTTTTCCTCATAGACTGTTAGCTCAGTGAGTTCAGGAACCATTTCTTAATTATCTCCCAGAACCCAGCACAATGCATGATACGAAGAATGTATCTGATGAAATGAACTAACCCATTGTAGCTGCAAGTCTAATAAAGGAAATTACTGCCTATTAGGCTGGGACTGTACTATATTACAAAGATAAAATTATACTGGACCTGATAAAGAAATCCTGTTATGATCTTGGGAAAAGCCTGCATACATTTTTTTTTAATATATAAATGGATTCCTCACCATTCAGCTGTACCAACCTATTGGAGGGTGGCCCTAGAGCAGTCACTTTGCAGCTTGCAGTTCATTTGGGGCTCAAAGCTAGCTCAAGGGAACATAAGGTTGGTATCTAACAAACTTATTTTTAAGTTTTTGTTAAATTTTGTTAGAAAAAATAAAAAGGTATAATAAGAATATGAAGAACTTTAAAACAAAAACAAAAACAAAACAACAACAACAAAAAATCCTCTGCAGCTAAAATCTCTTTATGGACAATAAAATCTTAACTGCCTTTGGCTTCCAGGAAAGGCATTAACCCGCATTTAAAAATTCAGGTTGCATCAACAACCTCAAACATTCAGCTCTCATCAAAAATAAAAAAAGCCTCTGACCTAGTTTTCACTACCACACCAATGATTATAGATTGCCTGGCCTCCAAGTTTGTTTCACTAAATTAATTCCTCCTGGGCCTATAGGAGCAAACTTGGGGGGCTGCTCAGGTGGAACACAACCCACCCTACTGTGAGAATCTCATTTTGCTATCTAGGAACACAGAGAAAGAAGCAGAGTCTCAGCAAGGGCTCAAGAGTGAGTACCTTCCTTGATGGCTACCAGTCCCCCGATCATATGTTACAGGAATGCAGAATTAAATTAGAATGCAGGTAAAGATCAAAACAAGCAATGGTGACAGTGATTAAAACAACTGGTACTACAGCTGCAGCCACAATAAATAATGTCTCTTCAGACACATATCCAAGCTATTTTTCATTCAGCAACATACCCCTACTTCAACACAGACAAACTGTCCGAAGTGGCAGACCTTGGCAGCAAGTGGATGGAAACTTTGAATTTCATGCCCCTGAATAAGGGTCACAGGTCTAGAAAAATTTCACGTTCTGTCTTGGCTCAGTCTCTAAATGGATGTATGATCTGGGGCAAGTCAGTTAATCTTTGGGGACTCAGTCTATTCATCTCCAAAGAATCCAATCAGATTAACCTTTAAACCTTTCTAATTCTTAAGTACAATAATTTCATGTAAGGGTTTCAACCATGAACATTAAGAAAAGTTAGGATTTTAAATATTTCTCAAATACAAATTAAAAAGAAAACCCCTCAACATAAGGACATAAGTCCCCAAAACCTTGCACAAACAGAAAATAATGTAACACAGATAAGAAATGACCAATGAGCCTTTCCAAAGACCTTGACCCATGCACAGTATCTGAGTGGAGCATGGGAGTCACATGATGGAAACACACTGGGCTTTCATGTCCACCTTAATACTCATTAAGAAGTTTCATATTCAAAAGAGGACAATTGACATGTTTATATATTTTCTCAGTTAAGGGAATCTACATGCTTTCACTAGGGATTTCCTGCAAGAAATCCCAAACACGGTAATTAGTATTACCAGTGTAAACCTAACTTAAGGTCTACTAAATTTCGTGCCCCCTCATTTGCCTCAAAAGTAAATGATCTCAGTGGCTACTCACATGGGGCTGTGGACTGATTAAAGCCAGAATGAGCAATCAGTGGTCCTTTCAAAAGGACATAAACAAAAATGTCCATGATGACAGACTTGAGTGCAGCCTGAAGGACCTTTAGTTTTGCTGTAACACTCTTTATCTGGTTATCTTTGCTCAAAAAGAAGTTAACTGAGGTGTGTATCATCATTCCTCTGTATAGGCTCTTCTGTGTCAGAAAGGTTGGGTTCTATCATGTGATACTGAGCCTAGACAGCTAGTGACTGAACTGCATCCTCCTTCCTTCTGAGCTCTTTCTGACAAGGGTACGTCACAGTGCCTGCTGCTCACCAAAATGGACACAACTTCTTTGCTTCCCACAGCATTATGTTAGTCACACAGCACCACAGCAGTCACAGCTTCATATTTGATCAAACCAGTGTTTTTCCCCAAACTACTTCACCACAGTGGGAGGACAGTACAACGGCTATTGGTCTGCTCAGTCTACAGGTAATGTAAGACCTCATTTATGACTGACCTTCAAGAGCTGCAGATTAACCAGCTGTTAGTTTATACCAACTGCATAGAAATCAGCTTTGGAGGAATATTACTTGTATTTCATTATACCTATCCTTGGAAAGGATTCTAATTTTTTTTTTTAATTTTTTTTTTTTTATTGAACACAAATGGAGTACAGCTATTGTTTCACTGGTTGTACACAAAGTAGAGTCACACCATCTGTGCGTTCATGCATTTACACAGGGCAATGGTATCTGTCACACACTCTGTTATTAATTTTACCCCCCACCCGCCCCCACCCCTCCCTTCCCTCTATGCTAGCTATCTTTCCTCCATTCTTGCCATTTCCCCCCCACATTATGCATCATCATTCATTAAGGATTCTAATTTTTAAATGAGGGATATTTTCACTAGATGGAGTGGGTTATATACCCTACAAACGTAAAATTGCTGGGTTAACTATAAAACTTCTCAAGTGCCACCAAACAAGGAATGGCAGCACTGAAATAATATCATATGCTCTGCTCCTTATAGCACCTTCTTATTGCTGGAGTGTTTAATTCATAGAATGATTTAGTTATTTTCTTTCTTTCTCTCTTTTTTTTTTTTGGTGGTGCTGGGGATTGAACCCAGGACCTTATGCTTGCAAGGCAAGCACTCTACCAACTGAGCTATATCCCCAGCCCTAATTTATTTATTTTCAATATAAAGGCTTTATTGCATGTTATAACTATTCTGAAATCAACAGTTACCTCATAATTTATTAAAAGGTACAATAAATTACCATACAGAAAGAGCAACAACCTCCATTTTCCTGGGGCCACCAAAATATGAACTGTTCTCTGTAGGAATTCCATTGACTGCTGTGAGAAAATCCAGTATTTGTCAATTTTGGAAGAAATGTAAAGGTGATCAAGTGTTCTTACAAATCTATATTAAAATTTTGGTTCTATAATTATACTATTCACATTTTATTTGCTTTCATCCAAATCAAGTCTTTACTAAAATCTTCTAAATTAGGTCAATAATTAGGTTTTCCTAAAGAGAAGCCCAATGGTACAGATTGGTACTCACCATCTGCCACCAGGAAAGCTATCAGAACTAAACTTAGATTCAGTTTCTTCCTTCTTGCACCACATAAGATCACTGAAAATTTTATACTGTGCATTATGTATCTTTAAAAAAACCAAGCTTAAGCCAGGCATAGTGGCACATGCCTTAAACCCAGTGGCCCAGGAGGTTAAGGTAGGAGGATTGCAAGTTCAAAGCCAGCCTCAGAAAAGCAAGGTGCTAAGCTACTCAGTGAGAACCTATCTTTACATGAAATACAAAATAGGCCTGGGGATGTGGCTCAGTGGTCGAGTACTCATGAGTTCATTCTCCAGTCCCTACCTGCCCCTCAAAAAAAACAGCTTAGAGAATTAAGATTTAATTTGCTTTGGTATCAAAAGACCAAAGAAAGTAAACACAAGGACACACCATTATACTTTAAAAAATGTACATGGGAAAGAAAAGAAACTATTATTGAATGTTATCCTAGAGGACAAGAATGCCTCAGTGACTATGTTTTACAGAAATAATTCTGCCACTTGAAGCATAGGTCAAAATAAGATTGAAAACTAAACCTTTAGAATTGTTTTATAAAAGAAAGAATATATTGAGTGGAAGAGACAAACCTCCTTTTTCCACTAGCATTGCCACCAATGGGAATATATATTTTTTGAAGCATAAAGGTTTAAAAGTGCTTTTCACTTGTTAAACAAAATAAAACCTATTAGTAATCTGAAAAATACAAAACCAGCAAATTCTAGTTAGGTGGCTACAAACTAGCTAAATTAATAAAAAGTGTCACATGAAGCTAAAGTCATTCTTGGTAAGAGGTCATGTTTAAAATGGCTTTTTGGTGGGGTTTATTTTGGGCTTTGTTTTTTATTTCCCCCCTGGTTCTCCAATGGTCTGCTGTTAGATAAAATAGATTTGTTTTCACTAAGAAACCCAAAGTACAAAAAAGCACCAGTGTGGGATTGTTCTGCTTTTGTCAAAATAGTACAAGGAATTAGAGTATTTCTGGTTCCTTAAAGTCCTTAAGTAGGAAAACCACAGTTTCTGTCTGTTTGTGGTACTGGGGATCAGACTCAGGGCCTTGCACATGCCTGCTACTGAGCTACACTCCCAGCCCAGGAAAGCCACACTTTGTTACACTGTATGACGATTTTAAGCAGGCATATTTAGTTCTCCCATACATAGTGAGCTTCCTGAGGGCAAGGATATCTGCTTCCCACTCATCCTGTAGCTACAGCACTTGCATGATGGTACCTGGCCACAGAGGGACTTCAAAAGTACAACCACTTCTTATTTCGTACTTGAAACACTTAGAAAGAGGATATGGTAACAATAAACATATTTTCTTAGAAATCACCTTCTCATTCTGTTCCTTATTAGACCATCCACTTTGGGCTCAATCACCATCAACAAGCATCAATTGTGGCCATCCTCTTAGCATTACCTATAAATCTATTTAGAAGGGGCTGGGGATATAGCTCAGTTGGTAGAGTGCCTACCTCACAAGCAGAAAGGCCCTGAGTTCAATCCCCAGCACTGCAAAAAATAAAAACAAAACCTATTTAGGAATCCATAAAAGGAAGAGGTCCACCAAGCAGCATTGCAATAGTATTTCTCAAGGATGCTGTGCAGTTTTTTCAGGTGGAGGCTTCAATTTACACTTACAACACTAATGTAACTCCATTATGAAGAGGAGGGGAAAATATTACATTCAAATGGGTTGACAGGGAACCATTTTGAGAATTTAGACAAAGGAATTTCAGTTAACAGTGAAGATTAGTAATAAGACTTGAATTTACCTTTATATATGAAAAACCCAAACCTAATGGTTTTCATGATACTGGAAAAAAAAAAACAACAAAAAACAATGACCACTGAGAAATGGGAAAGAAGCAAAACAACAGCTCCAGAGATTCCTGGGCACAGTGTAGAGAGGTAGAAGCCAGGTGAAGCCTGGGTGATTCCCTGAGTTAGGGCAATGAAGCTAAGAGTCCAGGGAGATCAAGAAGGCAAGAGTTCACAGGTCAGAATACCCAGGAAAGAACTGCACAGAGACCAACAGTCTGCCAATAGCCACCTATAAGTATTCAAAAGGGTACTGATGGGCACATGCTGTACAGAAGGCAGGGGCAGAACACACTGAAAGGATTATAGGTAACAGTAACAGGTGTTCAAACAAGGTCAGAAAGTAGTGCCTGATCCCATAATCCAGAGTAGAAAACCTCAGCATTCATGAGGTATTAATAGAAGACCAAGACAGTCTTACCTCAGTCATGTGCATTACACTATAGGCATATTAGGTGCCCTGGTCCTTCCTAACAAATCTTAAAACTCAGACCTCCAGATGCAAAATTCTCTAAGTAATGTAACTTTAAAGGAGGGAGGAAAGAGAGAGAAAGACAGGGAGAGAAGGAGATGGAGAGAAGAAACAAACTCAAGAATAATTGTAAGGAATATAAAAATATCCAGCATCCAAAATGGAAAATAATGCCTGGAATTCAGTCAAAAATTACAAGGCATAAACAGAAGCAGGAAAATACAACCCATGAGGAAGAAAAAAAAAAAAACAATCAAAACAGATCCAGAACCAACACAGATGTTAGAATGAAAAGGACTACCACAGTTCCATAGCTGTATTCCATATGTTCAAGAAGTTCAGCAGAGAGATGGAGTACACAGGAAAAAAAAAAAAAAAAACTAACTCAAACTTCTACAAATGAAACTATAGTGTCTGAGGTGAAAAATGCACTTGGTTAATGGAAGGTAAGATGGTGCAAGAAAAAAAATGGTTAGTGAACTTAAAGGCAAAACAATAGACAATATCCAAAATAAAACACAGGGAGAAAATCCTTTTTTTATACAAATGGAAAAAGCATCATTGATCTGAAGGATGACTTCAAGAAGACAAATACATATGCAGGTAAAAAGCAGAATGGAGTCACTGGGTGGCAGCACATTTTCACTGGACAGTTGCAATCTGGAGTCATAGATGACAGCAGAGGTAACTGTTTTTTGAAGAAATCAGGCCCTTGACTTCCAAACAAGTAGCAGCACTTAATCAAACAACACTACAATACAGGGAGAGAGTGAGAAGGACTAGGATCTGAAGATGGACAAGATGAGCCACTAAATGCTTCCAGGAAGAATGAACTGTAATCATATAGCCTAAGCATCCTGAAAGTCAGAGTCTCCTTGCCCCCACTTTCTGCTAAACTAGTAGGTCATGTTTTACATACTTACCATTAAACTATAACTAATACTTCTCACTTTATAAGTCACCTTGAGGCCATTTATTTCATAGCTTATAAAACAGGGCTATAACAAAGAAATCAATAGATTAAATTTACCACAATATAAAACACATAATGGATTAGAACAGAACTGCAACTCCATCTTCATTGGTTCCCTTGCAGAGGGAGAATAAGCACTAGTTACCTGGTATTCACTAAATACTGTTGTTTATTTTAAACAGAATATATCAAAATGCTAGATTGACTTTCACAGAGAAGCCCTCAGCTATGCTGTTATTGGCCTTAATCATTAGAAAAACAAATATAGAATATTAATGAGAAACAGAATAGCTTCCATACACAGTAAACCAGTTAGGCACATGAGTATGACTGAAGCTATCCTTTAAAGGAAAATAGTGTTGTTTCAATTAATTAAATAGCACATTTTCAAAGGTCAAGGACATGAAACCAGTCCCATCAATTTAAATCTTGTTCCTTTCAACAAATACTGAAAAAATGTTCACATAGGCAGTTATTTCTAAAACAAAAAACTAGACCACTAACTGACTCTAAACCCAAAATTCAGTCAAAAGTCATTAACTTCCCTTTGTTCTAACAAAAAATGAAATGACTTTCCTTAAAAACTAACTCCAGTGGATAAACACATTGGGAAACACACACACACACACACACACACACACACACAGACAAAACCCACTGGAGCATCTGCTTTTCTATAAACACACAAAATATCTAGTGAAAAAACAAGCCCCATCAAAAGTTTACTGCATTATATAATCCACCCTACTTTTGCTTGTCAGATCTGAGAACATCAAAACCCACAAATACTATATACACTTTGCAACACCTGTATAACTGAGCTAAAACTGAAAAGGAGAAATGTGAATCATGTCATTTTAAACTTTCTTCTAATCACTTAAAAGTCATAAAGGTTGAAATATAAGACTTTAACTTCAATTTTCAATTATTTTAGCATACAGGATTTATATTGTACAACAGCTTCTATTAGAAGGAAGCAAACAAGGATGCTGGTTTTCTAATTGGTTACTCTGCTGCCCTCTTCTGCTTAAATAGCACATAGAAAGCAGTCTGCCCAACCTGTCAAAAATCTCTCTAAGCCTGGATGAACAGAATGCAAAATCCAGACTGGCACTGAGGCTTGATAATCTCATTTCAAAAGCAGTTTTTCATTTTGCAGTAGAAATTATTTCTTGTGTATTCTGAAATCTGAACCACGTGTCAGACTGTACAAACTTGGTGCTAGCAAAGCTTCACTCCACTGTCTTCCCCAACACACACACATACACTCACTCTCAGAAATCCATTTTGTCATGTGTCAGCCAGAAACTTCATGAATCTTTCATAGTAAAAACATTAAGATACTTTAAAAATTGGGTTTCTTCATTTCAGCAACAGGATAACTGGTCAAATTAATATATTCTATGATAGGATTTCTCTCTGTAGGAATTTATGAGCTAATAGTCACAATGCCATGACTATTGATGCCTCTATCCATTTCACTACCATTGCATGTAGCACAAACGGTATGCTTTCCCAGGAGGTAAATACCAATAATTGTGTAATATTGATAATAAACTTGAAAAGGAAAGGAATGGCCAGGGTGTCGCTCAATAAGAGAGCACTTACCTAGCATGCACAAAGCCCTGGGTTCAATGCCCAGCATGGTAATAACACATAAAGGAAAGGGAATAGAAGAACAGTAGTGATTTTGAAAATGCCAATACCTTTTCAGTAACCAAGTATATAAACCTGAAGTACTATTAAATTTTGTAGATAATTATTTCAAATACATAACAGAAGAAAAGTTTGAGGGGCAGGGGAGAACAGCTGAATCCAACTCTACCTTCCAGTTTATTTTTCCAAAACTCAAATGTTAAGCAAAGAAAAAAGTCAGAAGCAAAAGACATCATAAGTGCTGCCCTAATGGCCTAAGGATAAAAGAGATCTTAAAAGTGGATTATGAGATTTTTCCCCTCAAGGAGAGGGTTCACCCAAAAAATGAAATCACAGGAGATTTAACTGGACTCCATCCTTCATCTCAGATGCAGTAAAGATGCTTAGAGACATCCTAGAAGCCTGAGTTACATCTCATCAGAGAGTAATGTGTAGATATGTGTGGTGCACCTGCACCCCAATGACCAAAATGAACCAACCTGCAACTATCAGCTATTCTGATACTCAAAAATATCAGTGATAGAAAATCCTGTAAAAACAGACAGTGGAGTATCTGTTTCTGTGGATTTCAAGCTAGCTTTATACCCCCAAGAAATCCTCAATCCTCTGCCAGGGAGATGCTTAAAAATCCAAATCTGATGAAACTCCTCCAGGTGATAGGGAATGCTAGTTATTCTCAATCCATTCATCCTTCCTCCTTGACCTTCACTTTTTTTTTTTTTTAATGTAGAAATGTTGTGTGAAATGTCAGGGGAACTTACTTAAAAGGCATGAAGCATGTGACTTCTATTGCTCTTCTGCCTTTTGTTCTTCCTCAATGCAGAGTAATGTCTGGTGCCCCAACAGTCATCGTTTACCATTCAGGACTCTGACCATGAAAGTCAGGTATGACAGAGCCAAAAGACAGACCCAGCCTGGACCTCTGCTGCTCTGGTCCTGGAATACTTATCTTGAAACTTCTTTCATAAGAGTTGTAAACTCTTGTATGCTTACACCATGGTAACTGGGTCTGTTTCTTGCAGCTAAAGACAAGTTGTAAATAATATTCTCACTCTTGAACGACACTCCATCACCCATTAGAAGTTCTAAGCCCTGCTGCCTTTTTGGCTTCATCCCCTACCACCCACAGGATTTTACCTAAGGATGTTACTCTCTAAGTAGAGGAGGAAAATGCTTCTTTTCTCACCCATTGCTAGGTTCATTGCTGAGATTTCTACAACAAATGCAGATTTATTTACAAGAGAAAAGCATACTAATTTATTTGTGAAATTCTGCATGACATGGGAGCCATCAGAAATGAAGACACAAAGAAGCAGACAAAACTATATGTTTATTCTTAGGTTTCATAAAGAGGGGCAGCTGTAGGGAAGTATGACTGGACATAGTAGGTGTGAACTAATGGATCAAATGATAATAAATGAGGAGAAACTTAGTAAGACCTGTTTGTTCAGATTCTTCTTAGTGTCTGTCTTTGAAGATGAGGATGTTCCTTTTCTCTAGGTAAAAGAAGGATATCTCAGGAATGAAAGTTTTATGATATGCTTCTGGGAGAAGAGTGAGGAAAAGTTGAGAGTGACTTTTGGCTTCTGCTATTTGCGCAAATATCACGATGTCATATTTGGGGGGCAGCATGTCTTATACCCCATATCACCTATAATGCACCACATTTTTATATATCATATTCAACCAGACTCTATAACACCAACTAAAGACTGACTAATTTCTAGTCACCTTCCTAAACTCAAGGATTTCTTCCCCTATGGTCTGGCTGGCTCTCTCTTCCCCAGCCCTGGGGAGGCCTTTCTCTTCTGTCCCTCACCTCTTCCCCTGCAGCACACCACTGGAAGCTCTACATGTTGTGTATGTGTCTGCTTTCTACAAATCAATGGGTGGGTGAGTGGAGGGAGTATGTCATGTGCATCTCTATATCCTTAGCACTTGGCACTGTTCCTGGCTCAAAATGACCTTGACTAGATGACCAAATAGTAGATTCATAAATAATGCATCACAGGCCAGTCAAGCATGAATGTGATTTATTCTGTGAAATCACCATCTCCAACTCAACGTGTACTTCCTGTGTGCCTCCAGAACCCTCTGTACAAACCTCTGAATAATGTACTAGGGCTAGTTATTTACACATCTGCCTGTTCTGCTAGATTGGGAGATTCAGAAGGGAAGGGCCATGCATTATGCAAGTTAGTACCTCCAACACTGAGCAATGTGCCTGGCTTACAACACCTGCTCAACAAATATTTACTCAGTGTTGATTAAAATCGACTAAATGAAGAAGGGCTTTTTTTTTTTTTTTAAATCTCACATTCATTGCACACTGCTACACTGAAGATACAAAAAAGAGTAAGACAATCCCTGCATTGAGGAGATTACATTCTCATAATTAGAAAATATGAGCACAGCTTTTAAATAGAACATCATGTTATGTTTGCAATTTCCAGCCTCTATTATATAGTTGTCTTTCAATATTTTGTAATTCTAGAGACAGAAGTAATCTTTTATTGGGACATTATTCTAATACATGATTCATCTTGTTCTATGAGTATTTTTTAAAGCCACCTAATAAATGTATAGCAACAAAGAACCGTTTGGGAGCTATTCAATGTCTTGAAAACTGATTCTGAGTTTCCTTTCTCAATTTTTAAGATTATTTTTGTTTTCTGTGGATTTGAATTTTTCACTTTCCAGCATTATCATGAACTTTAAAATTTCTTACATTTTGCCAAGGAAAACTGCTTTCCTAATTATTGTTCATTTTAATTATAATCTTTTGGAAATGAAAGAATCCCCAATTCACCTAAAATTAATGTCTGTTAAAATTAACAAAGGTCAACAAGATACAATGTACTTTTTGGCCTACATATTTATTTTTCAGCATATTCTCAGAGAAGTAACATTGATGACTTCCTCGCTTTTTTTTTTCCTGCTTTAAAAATCAATAGCAGCTAGTATCAGACTTTTTAATGAAAGGATAAAGATGTGTCCTACAGTGCAGTAACTACAAAATTAGAAAGGGGGAAGAACATATTCTGGAAACTGGTCTAATGATTAGAGTGGTACTGAAAAATATTTCCATTTTCAAGAAAAAATTCCTTTTTATTCTCTCCAAGTTCAAAACCAAACATAATTGTAGAATTAATGGTAAGGAAAAATTAGAACTATAGAGAAGAAAAGAATAATAAACAAAAAGAATTTTCAATAGTCTGTAATTCAAGCAGACAGAATATCAAGAATATACACACATTCATCTCAAACACACACAGACACCCTCATGAAGGTGTTTTCATATACAACGGTGCTAAGAATTCTGAAAACTACTTTTGCTGCCAAATGACAAATTGCTGAGGTTCCAAACATCTGCCATGTATTTCAAAAATAATTCACTAAATATTAATCTTATTACAAGTAAATGAAATATCCCCAGTTGCCAAGAAATTTCCAAAATTGCACCAACTGATTGAAAACCAAATCACATTCTTGAGGAAAGGACATGTTTTATTTAACTCAGAGCTGAACCCTTTCCTGGGGCTCTGAGTATTCTCATCAGTCCCACTGTATGACATAGCTAGAGCCCAGCAACCGAACACAAGATGGCAGTGGTGTGGTGACCAAGCCAAGCTCAGCTGATGTCCTAAGGAAACAAACAAACATACCCACTGCCATGCAGGCTATTTTCATATCTGCACTGAAATATGCAATGGAATTCACACAAATCCCAAGGTTCCCCAAGGAAGCTTAATTTTAAATCTACAAATCATGGGGTTTCTTCACATGTAATTTCTATCAAGTGAAAACATACTTTGAGATTTTTAGGTTTTCATTTTGATTTCTACAAAATACTTTTTGCAATAACCTGTGAAGTGTAAAGAGAAAGATTAAAGGGAGATAAGAGATTGTCCTTTATGTATTCTCCTCATCTTCCACACTGTTCTCCCACTGAAACTCTAGGTAACTATGGAGTTCAAAAAACCACAGAAATCTGAAATTTTGAATATGCAAGCACCTGTCACATAATTAGAGATGAATTTGTAATGGTGGTCCACTTTATGCTTTGAATATAGCCCTTGCTGCTCTGCCACTGCAACTTAGTTTTTAAATGGACATGTTTCTTTCTCTTCCTCTCTCCCTGCTCCTCCCTAATCTTTCTCCCACCGTAATCTCAGGGGAAACAGGGTTACCTTTCTTCCCCATTTTAGGCAGATTTATATGTCCTAGCCAAATTTATGGATATTTATGGTCCATAGCCACCATAGACTTTGGGGATGGTACCAGAAGATCTCAGAAATGGCCAACTTCCAAATTAACAAGTGAATTACGACTCCAACAGAGAACACGTGGAATGCAGCCTTTGAATCCCTTCTTTAAAAGCCCCCTGTACCTGCTAATGGGCAGCATCACAGCCTTTGGACAGGAGTCCCTATATTTCTCCTTTGTTAGCAAAGCAATAAACCTCCTTTTTCCTGTTTCTCAAAACCATGTCCTCGTTATTGGATTGGCATCAGGGACAAGGATGGAGCTTTGAGCAACAATAAATTCAAAGCACTCCAAAATTAAAAGAATTTCATGATGTGGGTAGCTGATGACCTAAAAAGAAGAGTCGTCTGATACAACAGCCTAAATCATTCTGCACTATAAAATTATGACCTTCCTAATGGTGCCAGTCCTTGGATTGCATCTTTATATTTTTATTCCTAATAAAACCAAAGGTATTAAAATTGAATTATATGCTTGTATAATTCTTATATAAGCTAGAACACTAAGTCCAAAAGCCTTAATTAAACCATTTCAAAGGAATGCATGCTGTCCAAATTTTCCAGTTTTTTGAGAAATGTGCAATTTTATTTAAAAAAAAAAAAAACTAAGTAATACCATCTCCAGCACCAAGGATGGAACTAATTCTCCATCTGCTGCCATCAGCCTTTCTTCCTATCAATGCTTCCTACAGGTCATCTGCCATCCCTGTCACTGTCTAATTCTATTCACCTATTTTTCAATCTCTCTACGTAAGAGCTTTTTCAAATTAGAAACTTTGTCTTTGCATATACTTTATTGTCAGTACTTAATATACTTTGTGCATAATAGAAGATAATAAATATTTGTTGAATTAAAGGTGAATTATCCTATTGCTATCATTGTGAAGCAATAGTTTTAAAACTAATCTTTTATAAACTCTATGAGAAGCACCTGTGCTGGGCAATGTAGGTGCATCAAACTGCAGGAAGGTTTTCTACTTGATGGGGTAATTGGATAGGTGAAAGACTACAATAGAAGGCAGGTGGCACAAGCACTAGAGAGAGACACAAAGAGCATAATTTAAGATGTAACACACACATAAACACACACACAGACAAACACACACATGAAATGGTAAAACAGAGGGTGTGATGATGTCTCAAGTTAGAATATGCCTTGTGTTGAGAATATACCTTATGGTCATCACAGAGACCTGGACAGGCCTCACCTCAGGCCACCTATGACACTGTGATGAGTGATCCTCCACTTTAAACAAAATATGATCATGTTGCTCTTGATGGATTTCTGATGTCACAATGACCGTGCAATGTTCTAGTTGGCAGAGATGGTGATGACAGAATATTTAAAACCTTAATAATTTTCCTTAGCATTCCATACAATGTAGAATCCTCATCCAATTTCTCTCAGAAAACTCCTGCATAATGAATACTATTTAAGTATTCATTATATCTTTCATCATTTTAATTTAATCCCAAGAATTTGTCATTTCAAATTCACATTTCTTCAGAGAGGTCCAACCTTGCATTCATACACATATGGTAAATGTGGTAAACATACTACAGGTTTCTACAACAGAGACACTTGCTTTCTAGAAACTAGGTCTTTCAGAGACCTTTTGATTTGGACCCAGAGAGAACTAAGGAATAAACAAAAAGTTTTTAAATTTTAAGCTATTTAATATTAAAGATGTAATCTGCTGAATCAACAACTGTTAAAAAAAACATGGCTGAAGACCATGCCTACTTCATGAAGACATGCTTTGATGGCATGGTTAACATAATAAAAGACAGGTTAATAAAGGCTTTTAAAAGGAATAAAGGAAAGAGAATATCATTGGCAATAGTAAAAGTGATGTTATTATGATCAGAAGTGGTAACAGGGATCCAACCAACAAATATTGGTATAGGGCAGTAAAATTCAGATGAAAATAGCCATTCAATCCATCTATGCTTCAATAAAACCTATACAACAAAAATTTTGTAATTAGAATGGTAGTAAAAAGAAGAGACAACTACCTATCCATTGTGTCCCTTTTATACACAATAATCTTTGAGGAATCTATAAAGATTTTTCTGAAAGAAGGGACTAAGGAATTAGAAGCCACCTGAACAGCATTTCAATACCCCCAGAAGCTATCATCCAGCCATCTGGAAACTGCTTAAGGCAGAATTGTACCAGAGCACTAAGGGGCACTCCTTACGCATGGGCAGTGCCAAGCTAAATCATGAAGTATCAGAGCACTGCAGCTCAGATGAACCCCATGTGGGCACATGCAATGCAGAAGAGGTTTTCATCAATGATTCTCAGTGGGGGTGGTGCCAGGTGGTACAAGGGGTCGTTTTAGTGTTTTTGCTTGTCACAATGGCATTTGGTAGTCAAGCCAGCTGGACAGGACAGCCTTGTATAACAAAGAATCACGCATCCTGCATGTCTTTCAGATGTCCTAGAAGACTCTCAGGTAGATAGAAAAAAATCCTATTTCTAATACTCTGAATCCACAGCCTATCTCCATTTTACTTACAGGTACGAGTATTTCCTGCAGTTTAACATAAACTGAATTTTCAAGGAATACAACTTCCTTAAATGTAAGGAGAGGAAGAGTTATACTTTGTTTTGTTTGGAACTGTACCAAGAGCTGCTCACAGTTATGGAAAGTCATGTCAACAATTCATGATGTTTAAGTTACCAACACAACACACCTGCGTAATCTGCATTTGTAGATGTTACAATGATTGAGATGTTGTGTATACTTATGTGTATAATTATTTAGCCCTTATTTAAAAGTTTTAAATATATTAAAAAAAGCTTTTGCCAATACCTGGTTGAAGATTGTCTTCCTTTCCTTTAATCCAAACTTGTTTATTACACACAGGTCCAAATACTTAATTACTTCATTTTGTCTTCCAAACTAGTCACAAACTTCTATACCACAAAGTTCTTTAAAAGCTATCATTTTAATGCATTACTGGGCTCTGAACAGGCAGGTTTTCCCACTTTTTGAGAATGCTCAGGGGTAAGCATTACTGTAAGGGGTAACAATGCCCTAAATCCCACATCCACCTGAGTCAAGTACACATAGAACTATATTCTGCATAAACACGTTTCTCATTCACATATAAGACCAGAGCTTTTTGGTCAACAACTTCAACTGAGATGATCCGAAGTATTTTCAGAAATACTTCTTCAGTGTGATGGTACTGCATTGGAAAGATGGAGAAAGTTGAAAAAAGATAGTTGGGAAATCCTGAATCTGCAGAAGAATTCTGTATTTTGTTTTATTTTGTTTTTAAAGAACTAATTTTTAAACTGGCCAAAATCCCTAAACTCAATGCAGTGGGAAATACTAAAAGGAGTAAAATATTGAAAAGGGGAAGAGATGATACAGATAAAATAGATACACTCATCGTTTATTATAATTTCTATTGTTAATATTGAATTTTAATTATTAGAATGAATACGAATTTTACTATAAGTGGCAAGGGTAGAATTGTAGGCACAAAGAAAAACTCTAGTAGAATTAATAACATTATCAAATACCTCTAAGACATTGTTCAAATATTATCTTGTCAATGAACCCTAAACTCCCAGTTTAAAAATGCAAGATGCCCTTATTCCTGGACTCCCACTCCTGATCCATATTATGATGTCCAATTTTGTCCCATACCCCTTATCAATTTCTAGCATTCTACATTATTTGCTTATTATGGTTATTGTTGTCTCCCATCACTGAGATAATATTTCCATGAGAGAGAACCATTACCTGCTTTGTTCACTACATGTCCCAGCATCCCAAATAGTGCCTTGAACATACTAGGCAACTAATATGTATTTGTGGAAAGAATGACAAACATCACCTACCATTTATGCAATGCTTTCTGTGGGCCTAAGAATACTGACAATGCTTTACACAAAGGATCTTACTTAATCCTTACTGTAAGGTAAACATTAAACCACATTCTATAGATGAGCAAATTGGGGTTTTGAGGGATTAAGAAAGCTATTCCATATGGTACAGCTAGTGAGCAGTGGCTCAGGCACCCACCCAAGCCAAGGCAGTCTGATTTGAAAACCTATCTCATAATCACTGTATAGAATCTTAGAAGTGATCCTACATTATCTTTCTTCCTTTAGGGGATGAAAGAAGTCACTGGATTAGTCAGTCTCATTGGTGAACTCCTTCTTGCTCACTGGGATCCTTAGCAAAATGTCCAAGATGAAGAAAAATGTAGAGTCAGGGGATATATGGGAAATTTTTGTCTTTCTTCCAATTTTGCTGTGAACCTATAACTGCTCTAAAAAATAAAAAAAAAATTAAGCCTTTTAAAAAAGGTTTTCGTGCACCTGTGTTTCTGAACACCTCAATTTGGAGGTTATGAAAGCATTAACAGGTAATTGTTGACAACACCTTTAAAACAATGCACCTAAATGTTCCATGAGACTAAAGGAAATTTATTCATCAATTGTAGTAAGAATAAAAATTTAACAACAGAGAGCATGGTTGATCTCAACTTTCCAAAGTGACATTTTATATTTTCTCATTTGGTCAAACTGTCTTTGAGGGACTAACCTTTTGACATTCAGTGCGATTTCCTTTCAACTCACAGCATCTTCTGCTGCATGTTCACTATTCAAAGTAGACCAAAGGGAACAAAGACAGTCTGAAGCTATTATTTTGCCGTTTAATCAAACCTGCATAAAGTACTTGTGCACATAAGGAAAGTAAAGTGTGTCAAGGGACTCACTAGAGGTTACATAAAAAGAGGCTGCCAAGGAGAGGACTCCTCTGTTCATACTCCATGAATAATTTCTTCATCAGGGTTGAGGAAGTTCTGAATACATTTCTTTCTCTCATTTTTAAAACCAAAATGGAACATAACTCCATAGCACCTGTTAGTCTGTATGAACAGTGTACTAACTGAATTCTTGAGAGAGAATCATATAGTACAAAATAATTCTTCAGCATGCCCTTCACTGAATTATCTGAAGTATATTTAAAATGTAAAATTATGGCAAGTTAAATGTATAATTGTAGCTATGTCTACCCCTATTAAAAGATAGAGGAGGTGTGTTCTGATAGTCCCAGCGACGTGTGAGGCTCAGACAGGAGGACTCTTTTGGGACCAGGAGTTTGAGGCCAGCCTAGGCAACATAGTGAGACACGATCTATAAATATATAAATAGGCAGAAAGAATAAAAACTAAGAACATTAAGTGATTCCATAATTCCAGAATTAGTTGAAAGTGCAAAAAGAGAGCATCCACAGAAAGCAGGCATAGGACCACAGCAAGTTGTTAGCAGAGTGGTTTATGTGCTGTTTGGTTTTTCTAGAACCATGAAATTCCTTACAGTTATGAATGGATGGAGCCTATCACTCTGAGGGGTGACAATTTAGGATTAAAGCTTTAATACTTTATATGTAGAAAAAATTACCACCAAAATTACTAAGGTTTTTCTAATCTTTCATGATGTTCCCAGGTTTCCATATTTTCAGTGTTATTAAGTGTGTTAACATTTTCTCAACTGAGCTCCTACATGTGTACCATATCCACTTAATAACCCCCCAACCCAAAATTTAAAATTAAAAAACATAACTCAGAGTAACTGCCTCTCTCAGGAAAACCATTTATGCTAAAATGCACTGATTCTTACAGAGTGTCTGCCCTTTTAAAATTAAAAACTGTATTGCTTGTAGAAAATTATAACCAATATTTATTATTTAAGAAGCAGCTAAAATCTTTATGTGAAAATGTTGCATTTTTGTTTTGAAAATCTAATTTTTACTCTCCTTATAACAGAATTATATATAACAGAGAATTTTAATCTCTTCATAATTGTAAGGAAAAAAAATGCTATTTGGACTAAAGGCATTAGTTACGTGCTAGTCACTGCACTTCATATGGTCATGATCTTTTTTTAAGAGACAAATTTTGCATTTCATTTCTCCTGACTGAAGTATTGCACTGATCTGATAGTTGGACTTCCCTCTGTTCCCTTGACTCTCTAAACCATCTTTCATGTTATTACCAGAATTATCTTTCTATATCATTATAATTTTTTTATTCCCCTGCTTAGAAACTTTAAATAGTTCTCTACTTACTGCACAATCAACTCCAAACTTTATATCAGAGTATCTAAGAAACTCCACAATCAACCCTTTTCTTTCCCTTCCAGTCCCCTATATCCAAGCAAAGCTCAAACTACCTTGTGCTCCAACAACTGGGACTAGAATCCTTTCCATAAGCATTGGGGCTTAGTTCATCCAGCTTCGGCAGTTCCTCCACTTGTCCATTGCTGAAATTTAAAATTAGCTTTGTTCTACATGCATCCCAATTTTTCTACGAAGACATTTTCAATTTTCGTAGTCACAACTGCCTATTCCTTCATTTGCATTCCCACCACACACGTTTACCTTCCAAATGATGCTTATTTTATCATCGTTGTTATTGGTGCCCACCCGCCTGCCTCACCCTCCTTCCCCCTACTACTTGAGAGCAAAGATCCTGTCTTGATCTCCAGATTGACAGAAGAACGTAACAAAGAACTAGGTACATCATCATTGCTTAGTAAATGTTTGCAGAATCAAAGAATGAATGAATCATGTCAACTCACCATCGATCAATCAATCAGGAAGAAGAGGAAAAGGTGAGATTTTCAGTCAAAAACAGGACTTGGGGCAACTAACTTTCATATGCATCACCACAGGTTTATTTATGATCACAAAACTGGCTATGCCTGCTCTAGCAGGATAACAATGAAAGAATTTTAACTATTTTATAGTTAACTTAAAAACGACTCAGGGGGCACCATATATTCCCTGAATTTAATCTTTTCAGTAACAGAAAATAAATTTCAGCCACAATTCTTATACATTATTTTGTATCTATTCAAGCATTGCCTTCTTAACCATAGAAATTATTTCTTAAAGAAGGTGAGTTTCAACTATAATTCTACTGTGTTTGCAAGTATAATGATTAACTCTGACATAAATCCCCCCAAATATCTAGAACTGGTTATAAACCATAATGGACATATATAAAGATAATGGCCAAATGAAGACAGAGTGATTTCATTAAAATATTTTATATGAAAATTAAAAAATTTTTCTCTTTTTAAATGATTATAAAACTGAAGGTCAGAAGAGTATGGTATTTGACAGAAAATTTTGATGTACTTCAGAGTAAAATAAAAAAACAGGAAAAATAATATATTTGCAATGTACTCAAAGAGTCTCAACGACAGTTAAATATCTGATTTCAATTTTCAGCACCATCTCTAATTGATTGTTATTATATCCTGCAATTGGGGCAATCATATTAAAAATGTCAATCAGCCACATGGTTGATCATAGAAGGCATTTAAAGAAAATATAAAATTGAGAAAAACTGTGAATATATTGAATTTATAAATTTAAAAAAGCTTTTTAAAGCACTGATAAGATTAGAACATGGACCTAAAGAACTAAGATTACATTCAGCAGTATTAAATGCCAGGTTCTGGGTTAATTTTTTTATAGAAAAATTATCTGGGCTTTGGAAAGAGATCCCATGTACATGTATGTGCACAGATGTAAAAATCATTACCAAAATAATAGCAAAATAATTCAGCAATATGTAAAACAAATCATATGCTGTGACCAAGTGGAGTTTTCATTCCAGCAAAGCAAAGTTGATTCAATATCTGAAAATCAATTCATGTAATCTACCATATTATCAGACTAAAGAAGAAAAAACACATGAGCATAACAACTGATGTAGAAATATTGACAAATTCAAAAACATTCATGAATAAAGCAATAGCAACTCAAATAAAAAAAAGGAATAGAGGGAAATTGTGTCCATATGCTAAAGAATATTTATTTTTTGTGGGGGGGATAGCTGGGGGAACAGCTTAGCAATAGAGCATATGCTTAGCATGCATAAAGTCCTAGGTTCCATCCCCAGGACCAAAATACAAAAACAGGAAAACAAAATCCCTGATACTAACATTTATATGTAATAATAAAATTGAGAATATAAGCACAAATCTTATTCAGCATAATCCCAGATGTTCTAGTCTGTACCATAGATAAGAAAGGGGGAAAAAAATCAAACTTATCTACAAAAATAAAAAACAGAATAAGTGAATTTAGCAAGGATATAAAATACTAGGTAAATATATCAAAATCAATTGTGTCTATGTATGTATGCATGCAATGAACATGTAGCTGTCCAAATTAAAAATTTAACCCCATTTATAATTACTCAAAAAAATGAAACAGTTATAACTAGTTTAAAAGAACATGTATAAGATTTGTATAATGAACTCTAGAAAATGCTGATTAAAGAAATAAAAGAAGGACTAAACAAATGGACAAACATACTGGGAAGACTCAACAGAGTAAAAATGTCAATTCTTTCCAAATTGATATATACAGGTTTAATGTAAGTAACCATAAAAATCCCAGAAAGAAATTTTTTGTAGCTAAAGATAAGATTATTCTAAAACTTATTTAGAAAAGCAAAGTAACTCGAATAGCTAAAACAATTATGATAAAGAATAAAGTAAGAATTACTCTACCCCATTTCAAGAAATTATATAGTAACTGGTAGAGAGGTAGATACACAGGTCAATGGAACAAGAGTCCAGAACTAATGAGAAAATCTCTGGGATCTGAGACTAGACCAAGAGCACTGGGACTCAACACCAAAAGCATAACTCAGAAAAACAAATATTGATAAACTGGACTTCACCAATTTTAAATAATTTTGCTCTGCAAAAGACTTGTTTAGGGAACAAAAAAAAAAGGTTATAGACTAGGAGAAACAATACATATCTGACATGGAACCAGAATATATAAAACACTCTCAAGACTCAACAGTTTGAACAACTGAACATTTTATTTAATGCAGAGAAGAGAACCTCCCCAAAGCATGCCACTTCAATCAATCACATGGCATGACTGAGATAAAAGTAGAGCATCATGACAGTCCATTCCCAGGCTCTTGCATTTATTGAAAATGTTAACTGGTCCAAATACTACCGCCAAAAAAAAAAAAAAGAAGCAAAATAAGTACTTTAGAAAGGACTGAGTTTTATTAAGCTTAGTATCTATTAATAATATCTCATTGTATCTTCAATACTTTTCAATTTAGTTTTCCTTAGTTAAAAATTTAAACAAGAAAAGTCTGAGCAACCCATCTATAATAACTGCTTATCTTGCCTAAAACCATGATCCTCAAGTCATGTCATCATAATTGACTGACACTGCAATGTGGCTTTACTGAGGAACATTAAAAACATCCTCTCAAGGAAATTAAAGCTCTGTCCTTCATGAACATATTATTTTTTTAGAAAAAGTAGAGGAAACAGAAATAGATATGAACTCAAATGCTATCAAAATAATGCTTTAGAACTTACTTCCCTCTAAATAGTCACAGCTGAGCCACAAATTAAATTGCTGTGGCTATTATAATTAAAATTATTCTTTAGATTTTCATTTTAAAATTGTAATTAAATCATTGCCATCTATAGGCTAAATATACTTCAAAAAGAATATATTCTTCTTATGATCAACTAATTTAAAATGCATATTTTTGGACCAGAAGAACCCATTTCCATGCACAGGCAAAAATATCCCTGGGGAAATGACTAGGAAACCTTCAGATAAAATGACATTTTAATCTTCCTCTACAAACCACATTTCCTACTTACCTCCCTAAGCATGTCAGATCACTGTGTCACTTTCTGTATTACATTAAGAAAGATGTTTTCATTTCCCACCTCTTCTTCTGTAAGTGGCATATGACTGACATTTCAGGAGGGATAGCCTCTCCTTGGAAATGTTCCCTTTTTTGAAATGGTACTCCAAGCTGGGTATGGTGGCACATGCCTCTAATTTCAGCAGCTCAGAAGGCTGAGGTAAGAGGATTGCAAGTTCAAAGCTAGCCTCAGCAATTAAGTAAGGCCCTCAGCAACTTAGCAAGGCCCTGTCTCAAAATAAAAACTAAAAAGGGCTGGGGTTGTTCGGTAGTTAAGTACCCCTGGGTTCCATCCCTGCTACAAAAAAGAAAAGAAGTATAATCCAACCTAAACTCCATTAAGACATAATTTAAAATTGGATTTGTTATATAAGCATTTAATAAATATTTGTGTACTCAGCTCAGCTAGATCATTTATACATTTTATAAATAATCCAGATCATTTATAGACTTTTTAGGCAAAATTTAAATTATACCCCAATAATTTTCATATGATAAATTAACAAACTATTTATATGCTTCTAGCAAGTCCACTAATGTGCTTTAGGATCAGGAATGCTTTGAAATATTACAGATTTCTTTATGTATATGTATATATGTTTATAATAGTGTAAGCATCTGTGAATCAAAAGAAGTTTAAAAACCATTAGTTTATTCTGAAAGGGACATTGTATTATTTAAACCTAAGCAGTATCTTTGAACACTAGACATAAGGCTCTTTGACTTTTAGAGGGCATAAGTAACCAGGCATCTATCTATCCACTTACCATATGCAATTGAAATTGGTTTACCAAATACGAATATTCTTTTTCTTTCACTCTCTTTTATGACTCATTCTAAATTTGCAGTTAAGCATTAAGTAACCGCTATGTTTAAAGGATGATTGTTTGCATATAAAAATCAAACTAAAAATTATATCCCCTAGAAAATGTACAGGGTCCAACTGTAAAGGACATTGAATGTATGTGCTGGAGGGGCTGCTAGATGATTCCTCAGTGCTGAAATAGGCAGTGAGAGCCAAATTGCAGAAAAGCTTCTGACTTAGAACTACATTAATATTTCAGATCAAGAAAATTACTATTATTTAAAACACTAACATGTTCATAAAAATTCAAGAAATAGTTTTTTCTCCTATTATGATATGCTGAAGAGCAACAATGGCTCAGTCACCCACCTGAAAGCTTTCCATTTCAAACTTTTTAAAATAGAGCTAAAAACCCTATCTCATTCGTCCCTCTGTATCTAGCCTCAGGTGTTGTGCCTAGAAACACAACTTAAGGCAAAATGTTTCTGAGTAATTAATATATGACCTAATTAAATCCTATAATTGGAAACTTTGGAAGTTATTCAAATTTACATAAGTATTCTCAAAAGCAACAGAGGGTCATAAATAAGTCATCTTAAGGACATGTGTCAAGTTCTTCCATAAAACTACCACTTATAATAACACTCCTTAAGTCATCTCATGACAAGTCCATGCTAATAAAACAGAAGTAATTGGGCAGAGAACATAAATGTACTTATAACGCAGAAGCAATAAGCAACCCCAGCATCAATCATCTTAAAGTTCCTCTATTAAAATGAGCCTGGATATTATCACACACATGCCAAAATTATGTGCACACCTATACTGACACATGTAGAAACAGTACAGAAATTAACAGTTAAAATGATTTTCAAGTACAAATCAAAATTAAATTGTAAATAAAAGAGAATATAAGATCAGATAATGTAAGGAATGGCTAGGAATAATCCAGTTTTAACTCTCATCTCACCCTTTACCACCGTTTTCTGTCCTGTTTTTAAAGTGTCTGAAGCATTATGTATGCATATTGTGTAAGGCTTCCCAAAACCAGTCTTTGTGTACTTATGCAAATAAGAAAGAAAACTGTATGAGAACAGAAGAGGATTCTCAAATCCAGCAGTACCGACTGATTAATAGAACCTGGGATTGTTAGATCAGAGAACCACTGGTACTGGTTCACTGTCATTCATGCCCTGAAATCCTTCAAATATGTCAGTAGTTGTACATGTTCCCAAAGCACCATCTCAACATCATGCCAAGCCTGGCATTAACAGCCATATACAATACATTCTATAGAATTTAAAACTCACGCCAACTCTGATAAATATGTAAGCTCTGTCTTGATTTGTAGTTACTATTGTACAGTAGCATAAAAACTAGCTATTCAGGTTAGCCACTCTCCATTTCTCAGTTTGCTACTCATTAACGATTCCAAAAGTAGAGGTCAATCATGTGCAGATTTAAAAGCTGAAAGAATGGCAGACACTTTGGACATCTCATGGAGAAGCCCGAAAGAGTCGGGAAGAACAAATCTCCTTCACTGCCCGCCCCACCCCCCCACACCCACTAGCCATCCCCATCCTGGCTCTAAGAATCTCCTTCATTATGTATTGGGCACTTACAAAGAGAAAATATTGGCTCTTCAATGGCAAAGACAAGTTGCATGGAAAAGACAAGATGTAAGCAGAAGCCTGCAAAATCTAGGAGTTAGAGGAAGACTATGGGAAGCAGTCTGGGATGATGAACAGCATGGTCCCTGCACAACTCTGCAGATTTGGCAGAGCAAACATACCAACCAGTAAACAATTTTAAAATAAGGAATATAGTTTACCAAATGAACTGAGAGTGAAAGAATGAATGAATAAACTAAAGAACCAAAGAACATATAAAATAAATCAATAAATAAGTGAACTTATAAATGAATGGAACTCATGGATGGTAGACTGGAAACAACATTAAGACAGTCCTCAATGCCAGGGTAATGAATCTAAATCCATCCTAAAAAGATAGAAAAATACCATGTTCCTCAGAGTTGAAAAGTGCACAGTATGCCCAATCATACACAAAGACTTGCCTAAAAGTAATGAGAGTTCACTCAAAGTTTTTTTCAATATAAAACAAGTGACTGAGGAAGACCATTCAGGCAGGAAAAGGGGAAAATAAGAAACAAGCTTTACAAGTATAAGAACTACAAACCAGACTACTGTTTTTGGTAACACGAGATCAACATATGTTGTGCATACGATAATAGGCATTTTGGAGCTAATGAGCTTTTAAAAAATTGAGACAAAGTTGATATACCATAATATCCATGCTTTGAAGAGTATAGGTTTGTGGGTTTTACTATATTTTCAAAGTTGTGCAATCATCATCCCAATTCCAGAACATTTTCATCATTCCAAAAAGAAACCCTGAACCTATTAGCAATCACTTCCCATTTGCTCTCCCCTTGTCCATATTTTAATCTTTTTTTTTTTTTTTTTTTTGTGGTGCTGGTGATTGAACCCAGGGCCTTGTGCTTGCAAGGTAAGCACTCTACCAACTGAGCTATATCCCCAGCCCCGATACTTTATTCTTAATATGGATTTTTCTTTTTGTACATATCTCCCCCAAAATGTCCATATATGGACATCTGCGCACAGCAGACTCTCAATAGGATATAAATGACTGTCTGCCAAAAAAAAAAAAAATTACTGCCAGAACTCAGGATGTAGCAAGAAGACAATTTTCTTCTCTACCTACCTGAAGTGGCATTTTTACTTTCACTTGGTGAGTAGCAATTTTCAAGGTTCATTAACTTTTCTAAAGTATAACTTCGTTTCTCAACTGCAAAGGTTCAAGTTATTTCTCTTCCCTTTGGATACCATAACAACCTAAAAATAGTGGCCAGACCAAAAGATGGTTTAAGGAGATGTGTACAACTAATCATCCATTTTGGCTACCACAGTATTAGATCATAAATGATTTTTCCTATAAGCCACAGAGTGAAACTGGGTTCTGTCTAGGAATGCACATAATTTCTCTGCAAGTCCCTCGATGTAGTAGTATATTTTAGATTCAGTTGATTTCCCCCCACACATACACTTTCAGATCAACTAAGAATACACTTCCATTAAACTTCACATGTAATTGTACTCTTGGGTTTGGGATGGCTCTTTGATATGAGGCAGCACATTTTATGTACATATGTATGTATTTATAGCACATTAATATATAACAGTGGACAGCACATTTTAAAGTAAGCAAGTCTCTAAATTCCTGTCAGAGATTATTATTACTCTGAATTTTAGGAGACATCTCATTAGGCTTTATATACTTCTCCATACCAAACACACATAAGCATTTTTTCTTTGATTTATTCTAAAAAACACAGAAAACATTTTTTTTTAAAAAAATTCCTAAGACAATGAAATCCAGCTGAACAAAATAATATGTGAGTCTTTCTTGTTCATTTTCCTTGTTCTGTGAATATGGCCCAAGAGACTAAAGTTACAAATAGCACAGATGTTGTACACAGTCTTCATCTGTCCCTTTCCTGCCCCCAAGTGCTGCACTCCAAGGACCTTGTACCTCCTTCCCATGGATCCACACACTGTTTGTGAAAGATATTAATATTAGAACAATTGTTTTCCTGATATTCAGCTTCTGGGAATAAAAAAAAATCAAACAAAAATGGGTTTTGGTTACTTTACTTTCCTATCAACTATCAACAAAATCTATTTTTTTAGGTTTAAATCCTTTCTACATACCTAAATTTCTTTGAACAAGTCTGGTTAGAAAAGTCACATGAAAAATATTTTATAAAGGGTTCAGGTCCATCAAGTTTGCTAGACACAATCTAATCCCTTTTGTATCTCCTCCCAGCAGCCCAGGACTTTGTAGGGCTACAAGGTAGTTCAGACAGCAGACACCCAAGGGACATGGCTTTCACAGTCAGTCAGCAGCCACCAAGCCTCTGGCCTTAGCCATTCAGAGGAAGAGGTTTCATCTTCTTCACAATGCCTGACTACCCTGAGGGAATCCTTCATAAATAATTCATGAGCAGTGAAAAGAACAAGCTCCAATCAATAAGGAGTAATGGTAAAATTCTCAGCAGGTTCCAGAGGACTGACTGGGTATTGTATTAATATCTGATTAACCTTCCCAGGAAAGTATAATTTTTTTATAGAACCAAGACCTAAAATTAACCTTTATAACCTTATGTTTATAAAGGGTTTTTCTCAAGGGACCAAAAAAAAAAAAGCCTTAAAAAACATCTTCAATGAACGTAGAAGGCAAACATTCAATATATAGATTGACTCAAAAAAATCAGAGAGATACACGAGTATCTAAAACATCCCTGATTATTTTGTCTCATCTTTAATGATTATTTTCAAGTGTGTGTTTCAGGGGCTTTTAAACACACTTCCACATCTCATGACAGGAATCTGGAGTACTCTGCACTCTGTCCTTCTGTTAAACTCTCCTTGTCCATTTGGAGTAAAACTTTCAAACTACTTGCTATAAGCTTTAGAGTGTCTAAATTTGAAAAACATTTGTTAACCAAAAATAAGAAATTCTGATTTCATGATTATTTTTGCATTTAAATTCAAAATTCTTGACATGTGCTAATATTACATAGCAAATTAAAAAATGATTAACATCATTAAATATAGATTTATTTCTCCAATTCTATTTGTTCAAACTGAAGTTCAAAAGAGTCTTAATTTTTCAGCACTGAGGGGAGATTCAATTAAGAATTTGCTGGAAAGTTAAGAGTAGCTGATTAAGTCTTTAAAACATGCCATGGACTATTCTCATAAAGATATGGCAGAGTTGCCCATATTCATTATTCATTGAAGTAGCTTTTCCTCTCACTGAGCCCTGATATCTTTTTCATTACTTAATGGTTGATCAGAAAACAAATAAAGCAAGAAGGATAACTCACACTTTAATTACATAAGAATAATATCTAACACCAAGATATCTTTTAAAGGAGATAAATGAAAACAACAACAAACAAGAAGATAAATGAAGAATGCACAGCTGTACAAAGTAAGATTTGCCAGCAGTGGCCAACAAAGTGCAAGTATCAGGTTCTTACTGAAATGCTTTTAAACAGGTAAGAGGATGAGTTGTGGGAATCAGAAGCTTTTGCTTCAAATTCTAGGTCCACTGCTTTGGTCATCTATTATCTTGGCAGAAAATTTTTCTCTAAGTTTTAGTTTCCTCATCTGCAAAAATATTAATGGTGCTCATCTTGTACAATTGTGCTTGGAGAACTAAGAAAGAAAATAACCCATGCAAAAGACTTAACACACTTAGTAGCAAACAAATGTTAGTGATTGTTATTAGATTTATCATACCTCTCACAGTCATTTTAACTGTGAAGCAGAACTGAGAAGTGATAATAGTCATGCTTTATGTTTCCACCATCTTCACTGAATGAACTGTTCCATAGTGAAGTATTCCCTATTAACTAAAGTTTATACTTTCAATCATCAAACCCTGTCATTCAATCCACTTGGAAGGAGATGCTTTTCAAATTCATGTCATGGTACCTAGCTCAACAGGATAGAGATCAATAGTTACTGTCTTACTTAACTTCAATAATACAGAGATGCTGTGAGGGGCCACCCAAGTGGGGAGGCTTCAGGTGGTCCCTAAATTCAACTATTGAACTTTCCTTGAAACTGAAGGCTTTCAGGAAAATGAAATCTCAGAAGTGCCATAGGACACTAAATCTCTCAGTTCACCCAGACCTAATACATGAGGAAGCAGTGACATGAACCCCAAAGTATTTGGCTCAGAAATTGATCCATTCTCTCTGGTACCTTTACTCAGCTGTCACTGTATTCAGAAAGCACTGAAAACTCTGAAAACATCTCCCAGGACTTGAATTTCATATGACCAAATGTTTGGCAAGTTGAGAGATTACAACTACAAAAAAAGAAAAAAAAAAAGTCTCATAGCAAAATAAATAGTAGTTATTTCTCCAATTCTGTGTTGTTTATTCTATATTCAAAGGATTTTTAATTTCTTAAACACACCTTGATGGGGGAGGGATCTTAAAATCTTGCTGTACATCAGAGGAAAGCTAACCAGATGGGATATTTTTGTGATATTTTTGGTCCTCAGTTTTCTCTTTCACAGTGTGGGTGCTAATAATAGCTTATGTTTATTAAACATGTTATGTTGTGCCAGAAACTGTGATAAGTCCTTTATACAATCACAGCCCTCCTGAAATGATTCAGAATTACGAATTACTAATATGACAACATAAACATGTTGTTTGTTTGTTTGTTTGTTTTTGGTGCTAGGGATTGAACCCAGGGGTACTAAACTACATCCCCAACCCTTTTTATTTCTTTATTTTGAGAGAGGACCTTACTAAGTTACTGAGGCTGCCTTTGAACTTTCAATCCTCCTGCCTCAGCCTCCCAAGTCACTGGGATTAACAGGCATGTGCCACCACACCTGGCTGAACATGCTCTTTAAAACAAATCTCCAGGAAAAAAAAATCTGAATATTCAACTGATATAGAAACTGCTGATATGAGACTGCTCAAAACAGCATTTTGGTATAGATTAAAAAACAGATTCCTAAATCAAAAAACTACTTGAGCTTTATGTGATTATAATGAAGTCCAAGCACCCAAAGTTAATTTATTAATATCTAAAACTGATAAAATGCCAATGATGCTGATTAATTAATCCAATTTTGAAAGCCCAAAAAAAAACTGCACTTAAATTTATTAAATGGTCCAGAATTCTGTGAACCAATATAAAAATATTCAAAGTTTATATTTAATAAATATATCTCCTGGATTCAGTACTAGAAAATAATAATCATTCCTATTTAAATCAGTATAGAGTTCTACATTCACAATTTAGCTGGAAGGAATAGAGGTCTTACTTTGGTAAAAAGTTAATTCTCCAGTAAAGCAGAAAAATTCTGCTTAGGTCTATTCGTTTGCTTTTCCAACACTGTCCCTCTTCCTTACTCTCTCATTTAAGAAATTACCTTTAAATAAGAAACACTTGAATGAGAGCAGTCACAAATAACCAGACACTGCAGGCCTCACCCAATTATTTTTCCTTTCTTTCCTTAACCATCAGAGGGATAGCCCTCTTTTACTCAAATGAGTCTACTCAATCTCCCATGGAAGCCTAGGTGGCAGAGTAATCAGTAGAAACTGACTTGTTATATTGTGTGCTTCCACAAACATGAATTTGCCATAATATCATATGGAATGTTGAAAATGAAGACAAAGTAAGATGCTTAGTCATGTTAGCTCCAGCCTATGGTTCTTCTTCATGTAGACAAGCAGGAGGGTAGGAAGTGCCATGTAAGTCACACTCGAAATGCAACCAGTCTCATTTAACTGTATAAGACCCTCAAGGAATCATCATATGGTAAGAAGTAATTGCCACCCACAAAGCAACAAAACTCACTAACGTGGGTTAACAGGCAAAAGAATTGGCTTGGAGTATGGCTTACATTTTAAAGGAAATATAGCTATAGTATATTTAATACACACACACATGCATCCTCAAATTAGACAATCATGTAGAGTCTGGGGGCCTGCTTAAATAGGAACTATTCATAAGTCATATAATATTGCATGAAACACAGATTCACAAAAGACTTCAAAATAGGTGTGCTTCTTAGTTTTAAACATTTTCTTTGCAGTCTGTTGTGTTCAATGGCATTCCAAGCAAGTTATCTTTATGATACCTTTTGAAAGAAAAGAAGTCAAAGCAGCCCTACATGAATCATCATAAATGTCAAATTAGTACAGTCTAAATTCTCAAGACTTTGTTTATTTATGCTTGGGATCCTCTAAGACCTTCCCCAGCCACTATGCTTCCAGATCTCCCCATCCGGTGAGGACATCAACATCATTTATCTACATGCCTGGAGGGATGCCCAACCTAACAACCCCACAGAAGGACACTGCTTCACAGTACTGAACATTTGATTTAATGCAGAAAAGATAACTTTCCAAAAGCCTTGCACTTTCTTCCTCACAGAGAAGCAGCATAGTTAAAAAAACTGCTTCAAGAAGTTCTTGTAAAGATTTATGACTTCAGCTTGGAAGAAAAGCTGGAGATTTTCTTTTCCATTCTCTGGCTGTACTTATAAGCTTACTTACTGCAGCCCAGCAAGGCTCTCCTTGCCTCCATTGACAGCCTCCCTGTAGAGCTGACAAGGGGTGATGGCTACACCCTCCAGAGCGTTACTGAAGATTTGAAATGATGCTGCTGCACGTCCTGGGTGCTCTTCAATACAAGCCTGTGAACTAAAATGTCTTCCCCCTTGTTTGCAGTAAAATTCTGAGATGGAACCAGCCTTAAAAGTCTAACACAGCCCCTTGGCAATTCAATTTCTTCTCAGGGAAACACTGAAGAAAGACTGTGCTTTTGGTATTTGAAGCTCATTTTTGTGTTTGCAATAGTGTCAGTATGATTGACCCACTATTATTAAACTAAGGTTTTTAATGAAACTCCATTTCACTGTAACATCTAAAATAGTGCAGCTGAAATTGATTAATTATACCCTGGAAGAAAGTAATAACAGAGTTCCCTATTTCAAATACATAATGGAAAGCTGCTGTTTTATTCTTCTAATTATATGAGAATAGATAAAGTAATGTACCCTCCCTATCAACAAATTTCAAGAATCTGCTTTTTATCCTTTTTCTCCCCTCCAGTCAGAGTCCCTGTTAATGACAGGAGCATATCATAATTTAATTAGCTGACACTGACTGGCACTCTTTCGACTTCTTTTTAATTGGAATCATTTCATAGAACTATCCATAAAGGCCCACTTTGCATAACTAATAACCTTCATAAACAAGATCTTTGGAATACTGCTGACTTTTATAGAAAGACATTTGAACACAGTCACTGTTCCTACTTCACTGAAGACTAGGAAACACAGAATCTCCCCTGCAAATGTACACACAGGCTGATGACAGAAGCATGAAACAGAACTACCAAAAGTCACTGATACCTCACATATGTCACTTAATGATGTATAGCACCTCAGAGGTGAGACTTTGTGCATGAGAACCATGAAAAGCCTTTCAAGAGGCTGAATCCTATCAAACTTAGCTACGGAGCAATTGCTCCTTCAACACACCATGGGAAGCCAGGTGAGGTGGCAAGTGCCTTTAGTCCCAGCTACTTTAGAGGCTGAGGCAAAAGGAGCTCTTGAGTCCAGGAGTTCAAGACTAGCCTGTGCAACATAGCAAGACCCTGACTCAAACAAACAAACAAACAAACAAAAACATGATGAGACCATGAGAAGGGGAAGCCTGTAATCCAGTGAAGTGAGAGGCTAAGGTAGGAGGACTGCAAGTTCAAAGTCAGCCTCAGGAACTTGGTGAAGGCCTGCCTCAAATAAAAAAATTAAATGGCTAGGGATGTGGCTACGCAATAGAGCTTCCCTGAGTTCAATTCCCAATATCAGGAATGGGATATGTGGTAAAAACCAAATGTCATTTTCATGGCCTTATGATAAAATATACATTAAACTGCCTAAAAATAGTTTGGCATCAGTCTTTACAACATAGATGTTATTCTGGTACCTGGAATCAGGAAGTCATGGATGTGTGGAATGTGTGTCATTGATGTAGATGGTGATTTCTGAAAAGTACCCAAGCATTCTCTTTTAGAAAACAATGCCTGTGGAACTGAAAAATTACAAAACAATTTTTAGGTAGGCTTGACTCCTTGGACATAGTTTTGCTTTTGTTTTTGTTTTTTTAAGTAGAAATACTAATAATCAGCTGAAATATGATTCCCTTCTCATTTACAACATTGTCATCCATACTCAACTTTATAGAAACTGGTCTATGTCAAAGTGGAGCTATTCACGGCAGCAGCTTCTCTTTAATGCTATGATAGTTTCACTGTGAAGGCATCACACATTGTCAAACATCTGGGCTTTCTGGCCACAGTATTCTTTTGTTAGTTGTGTGCAGTAGAAGGAACATGGGCTTCAAAATCAGATGTGAATTTCAGTCTTCGTTCTGCCACTGTAGCGACAATGTAACCTTGATCAAGGTTACTAATCTCTCGGAACTTAAGGTTCTTATTTGCAAAATGAAAGCTGTGATATTATCAGATTTCACAGCATAATCATCACAGATTTTATGACAAATTCTTTGACAAAAGAGTGGGGATGCAACAATTATGTGAAGCTTTTTTAAAAAGTTTTGTGCCAGTATTATTTTAAAATCATTTATTATTAAAATCTTTTTGATACAAGATTAGGATGCATGGAATACTTGTCACTATGCATTGATGTGGTGGCAAAATTTATGCAGTGAAATACCATAACACTTAAGTTACAAGGTTGTCAGTAAAATTAATTTTGGAAGTACAGTTCAGCAGTGAGTAGCTGCTCATTAAATAGCAGCTTTTGTTCTTACAGTTAACACATATTAAATTACGTTAATAATGCTCACTGAATTGTGGGGATCAAATTAAATAATTTTGTCCAAGTGCTTAGACAATTAAAAGGCATTGTCTGAATCTGAGCTTCATTGGATTGAAGACAAGTTTTAAAGTGCACTTCCTGCCCTTCATCTGTTTTGATTACCAAAGTGTGGTTATTAATTAACTGTTACAGTCTCACCAAATGTTCCTGCCTCGAGGGAACCTACAATTTTAAGCGCACGGGCTGAAGAATTCAGATGGCCCAGTGTTAACTGAATGTACTTCCTAGCTGTGTACCTTCAGTAAGTAGCTCAAGCTTTTTAAATTGGCTTTCTTATTTGAGAAATGGAAGAAATAATAACATTATTCATCTTAGACATCGTGAAATTTCAAGGAAACAATCCATGCCGATTGTTAAGTGCCATAATGGCACATAGCAAGTGGTCAGTATGTATTAGTGACTATTTTCCAATTAGTGACAATGTAAGATCAGATCTGATACAAAAGAGGAACTAAGGCTTACAAAGCTTAAGAGTCCCACTGATGTTAAGAAGTAGAAGTGGGAATTTTTAAAAATTTGTTTTTAGATATACATGACAGTAGGGTATATCAACCCATTACAATTTTGTTTCTTTTTCTTTTTTTTTTCCTTTTTTTTTTTTGTACTGGGGATCGAACCCATGGACACTCCACCAGTGAGCCACATCCCCAGCCCTATTTTGCATTTTATTTAGAGACAGGGTCTCACTGAGTTGCTTAGGGCCTTGCTAAGTTGCTGAGACTGGCTTTGAAGTCACGATCCTCCTGCCTCAGCCTCCCAAGTGCTGGGATTATAGGTGTGCGCCACTGCGCCTGGCAACCCATTACAATTTTGATCCCATTCTTGTGGTGGAAATTTTATTCAAGGTCTGTTGAACTTCAAAGCTCATTTTCAACCCTTTGCCATTAAATCTCTTAAAATGGTCTCAATCATTACTTACTAGTATGCATTTACTAAATATTTATGGTGTGCCGATTAAAGGGCTTGTGGTTGAGGAGACAACAATGAAGAAGGCAGAGGATTTCCCAGGCCTCAAGGAGTATACATACCTGTGAGAAACTGAGAAGGGACACTACAAGATAATATGTCATGTGCTCTGATAAGAAAATACAGTAGTCACTTCTCGTTTACAGGAGATATGTTCCAAGACTCCAGTGGCTGCCTGTAACTGCAGAGAGTACTCAGTCCTATTCTAGGTTTTCCTATATATAAATATCTGTGATAAAGTTTAATGTATAAATTAGGCACATTAAGAGATTAACATCAAGTAAGAAAATAGAACAATTGTAAAAGTATAAGAAAACTGCCAGCATCACTGCTCTTTTGGCCATTATTAAATAAAATAACAGTTACTTGAACACAGCACTGCAATACCCCAACAGCAGAACTGATAAACAGCATGGCTACGAAGTGACTATCAGGCAGGTGGAGTCCACAGCATGGATGGGAAGGACACGCGGGACAAATGGATGATCCATGCTACTCGGAATGGCATGCACTTATAAATTCTTTATTCTTGAAATTATCCAATGAGTATTTTTAGATCCCAGGTAACTGAAACTGTGAAAAAGTAAAACTGTGAATAAGGGAGGAACTAAGGTACACAGGGCTAAAGGACAGCATGCAGGTGGAACAGGGAAGTGGATAAAATGGAATTGTTTAGAAGAACCCAGGTTAAAAAAAAGAAAACTATTTACATTGCTTCAAACTTTGACCTTTTCTTCAGACAAATATTTCTTGAGGTGTCCAGAGCTCAAGGCATTTGAGTATCAAGTCAAACTTCAAGAGTGTAACTGAATCAAAAGAAAGGAAAATGCATATGCCCAGATCTCAAAAGAGCAATTAACTTCACATGCAGGGTATAGTCAAGGGTTTGAGAAAGAGATCTCTGTTCACCCAAACCTTCTTTTCTTCCCTGCCAAGTGTCAAGCTTCATAACAAATGGCAAAATCTTTCCTTTGGCAACTAAGGAAGAGATAGTAAATGTAAAAAACTACTCAAAGAGGCCATCCTGAGGGTAAACTTTCAAGATAGAATAACAGGGGCCAGAAGAGCAGAGGGGTGTGGGAAGCAGACTGGGACACAGAAGAACAGAAAAGGAAATGGACAGCCTAAGCCATCTAAATAATAGGGACTATACACTCATACCAGTCAGAGCAGGAGACATGCAATTAACCTATAATTAGCAAGACAGCACAATGAATTCTGGGAGGAGAAAGTAGAGGTGAAGGGGGAGGAAGGATTTGGGATGGGAGAGAAAAGAGAAAGAAGCAGCTTAAACTTTCAAGACCCCTTCAATTTGCTCCTAATTTAGGAAGGTTGATGGTGTTGTCCTCCTCATCACTGAATAAATGGACAAAGGGGCCTGCGCGGCTTTGTGTGGCTTTCTGAGTTAGACACAGCCGTTTTCTTGTTAATGTGTACATAGGCATGAGAGTGCTGAGCAAAGAACAATCTGTTTAAGAATTAGATTCCCTCTCACTTCTCTGCTTTAGTAGCAGAAGCACCCGGTGGACTTACAATGTCCCATTTTGCTGCCATCTGAATCCATATGTTCACTGATCAGGTTAAAACTGGAGCTGCATCATGCATTTTTCACTGTAAACAAACTTTGCCTGGGCAAACCTTATGGGAAGGGAGGGGATCCTGCTCTCTTAATTTCCCGGGTCTAGGAAAGGCTCCCTTTAGGAATAGTGGCAGCTCAGATGATTTATTGCTGGAGAAAGGCCATACCTCAGAGGATACCTGTCATGAGTCACAGGTACAGCCAAGGAAGCAGCCCTTATTTAGAGTGAGAGACTGAAAAGAAAAGCTGAAAAAAAAGGCCCCGTGAAGAATATGCCTTTATTACATGTTGAAAATAACTTGAAACAGGACCTGCTCTGTGGTTATAATTCCATGTTTTGATTTACAGGCAGACTATCAAGTGGAAAAAGAATGGAAGGAAGAAGATGGAGAGAAATCTTACAGGCACAGAAGCCTGTAACTGTCCTAGGCATGATACACACGTCATGTGGAACAGAAAGTGATTTACTGATGTCTAAATGGAAAGCACAGTTCCCATTCTAGCACCCCCAACAATTCCTGGGAACGGGCTCTTTATTTGTTAATAAGTAAGTGATACTGCATGTGTCACAAATGTGCCAGTGAGATGAGGCCAGGATAGGGTCCTGCAGCACCTACCCAACCTAGGGTACCTGAAGTGCTCTCACCAATGTAGCAAGGAAATACTACACCCCAGGGTGGGGATGGGACAAATACAATTGAATAGCAGTATGATGCAGAAGTACTAGATTTAGCAATGCCTGACCTTGAAAGAAAGCTTCTCCAAGAGGAGAAGAGGGTGGTGGAGAAATTTTAAAAATGGGAAGACAGAAAGTGGGCCTGTAAAGGAAACTGGAAAAACGGGAAGGAAGTGGAAGTAGGATGTGAGACCAGAAGAGCCATTTCTGGGACTCTGGGCCATGCCGTGCTTCTGGCTCTTCTATGACTGATGCTCATTTTTAGTTTTGGTCTGGTTTTCACTAAGACATTTCAAAAGATCCTAAAGAGAAAGGCATCAGATTAACTAGAAATGATTTTTTTTTTCCCTTTCAGAAGGGAAATTTTAACTGCCTCTGCCAACAAGAGGATTAAGTCTGCTCTATGAGGGAACTGCATTAAAAATAATGAGGTAGATAAAGAAAAGCTTTTACTATTTTAATGAATTCAAAAGCTGGAAGCATTATTGAGACAAGCAGTGTGTTCACTGCCCTAATCCAATGTAATCACATTTTAAAAATTACTCTGTTTAGGAATTTTTCTGCTACATCAGACAAAATTCCAAAATATGTCAAGTAGATAGGATATTAAAATTAACTTCAAATCCCACCCCCCTTTTAGTACTGGGGATTGAACTCAGGTCACTTTGCTCCTGAGTTACATCCTCAGTCCTTTTTATTGACACAGGACTCACTAAATTGCCAAGACTAGCCTTGAACTTGCAAACCTCCTGCCTCCACTTCCTGAGTCACTGGGATTACAGGTATTCGCTACCAAGCCAGGTTTTTCGAATCTTGAGTGTTTTCAAATAAAGATCAATATTCTAATTCCTAACTTGAAAGTACTATAAGACACAAAGCTCCTTTAGAGGCAAAGACAGCTTTCTGGTTACAATTTAACCCAAAGATTTCTCTACCATTTAATCGATATCCAAAGAGATTTATGATTTGATAAATTCTTTATCTGAATCAACCATTTACTTTCATGTGCATGAGGAAGCTCATTTAACCTTTCTGGCTTTGTTTGGTTGGTTTCTTATTTGTAGCTATACAGAATTTCACTTTCTAACTCACTTCACTGAGGCTGATTCTAGTGAAGAAAATGCTACAGTAACATAACTGTAAATTTGCTACACAAAATTTGGTACATAAATATTATAATCCTCTCAATCTCAGAAGAAAACATCAGTCTTTTCTTGCCCCAGCAAGTTCAACATCCAGAGAAAGGAATATTACCCAAAGAAAGTATAACATACATAATAACATTCCATCCTTTTTCCAAACAGCACATTTCTTGGCCATTAGGTTGCCACCATTCTGCCCAGTCTTGACACGCTGAGCTTAGATATTAGTTCTCAGGTAAGTGTGGGGGCAAAAATTACTTTGATAAAGCAATTAATTGCATTTCACTCATTTTGAGGTTTTTTATTTTTTACTACAACTCACTCATGCTGAACACATTATTCAACAAAAAAAGTCAGCCACCAATCTTAGGTTCAGCTTTAATTTCAACAAGAGCACAGCAGTAGTTATAATTAAACTTGGAAAAAATGTTCAATTCATCTTCTTACAGGTTTGTGATTAAAACTACTCATTCTAAATCATTTTGAAATCTTGTCCTAGCTATCATAAAATGATTATACCATGTTCAACAATTCCTACAACCTCAGTAAAAAATCCAGTCCAACATACAGAACATCAATCTAACAGAACATTTTATATTAAAGTAAGAGAACACAGCATAAATTTCAATATGAATATGAACGTTAAATGAATGAGTGGATTGGTAATCAGGCCTTTCATAATTAGGGGTCTGGAGTACCCGGTTTTCATTTCCTAGGTCCTTTCAACTTCATCATCTGTCCACAGTCAGCTAATACTGTTTTGAATTTCCACTGGGAGAGGGTAAATAGTCAATCCCCTTCTTGCAATCAGGCTGAGCAAGGAAACAGGATGAAGCACACTTTACATCTATTGGTTAAAATGACTAATTACTATAATGTTAATCCTGGAGCTACTATAGTATCCTTCTTCATAAGGGACAAGCACAACCCATGTGGACAAACTGAGACCCAAACCAAGGATTTCTCCTCTACAGCAAAACGGAAACAGACTAAAACTGTTTGTCCAAGGAAGGAAAAAAATGACCCAACCACGAAAGTCAAGAGAGGTGGGGATATAGGGAAAAAAATCACAAGGAGGGAGACAGAAGTAACAAACCCCATCCATGTTACCACAGTTAGATCTCAATGGCTAATTACTTCCCCCCCAGAATTCTGCTAAAAAATGAAAATGTAGTAAACATGATGCCTCCAGTTTACTATCCTGAAAAATAATGGGGAAGGCTTATTCTGAAGCTTGACTACAGGTTGAAATGATATGGTACAGAACTAATACACATAAAATATTCTTTGGGGAAAAACACCACAGTCCTACAAGCCTCCTCTCTCCTTTCCTTATGTCATTATATCCTTTTATATGCAGAGTGCATGGTGCTAGGGTTTAGATCTAGAATGACCACCAAAGGCTCATGTGTTGAGGGCTTAGTCCCCAGTGCAACAATGTTCTGAGGTGGTGCTTTGAAAAAGTGATTAGGTCATGAGAGCTGTAACCTCATTAATGGATCAATGCACTGATGGGTTCATAATCTGAGTGGACTATTTGGAGGTGGCAGAAACTGTAGGAGGTGGGATCTAGTTGAAGGGAGTGGGTTCTTGGGAGCATTCCCTCAAGGACTATATGTTGTCCCTGGTCTTTCTTCTCTCTTTCTGCTTCCCAGTTGCCATTAGGTAAGCAGCTTTCCTCTGCCATGACGTTTCTGTCTTAAGACAGACCTTAAAAACAATGGAGAGGGCAGACCCTAAAGTGAAACCTCTTAAAACTTGAGCCAAAATAGATCTTTTCCTACTTTAAGTTGAATTTTTTTTTTAGGCATTTTGATAACAATGAAAATCTGACTAATATAAATGGGAGTTCCTGGCAGTTAGTGAATCTAACTCACTTTTTCTGATAAAACAATGAAAAACTGAGATTTGAAGCCAAGTAGTGTAAAATCCTGGCTCTGTTACTTAGTGCAATGAAGCAAGTTTAACTTATAAGTTTTCCAATCTTCAGTTTTATTATCTGCGATATGGAAATAAAAAATCTTACCTGAACTTCCTTTCTTACCTTTTATAAGAAAGGACACATACACACACAACTTGAAAAGGACCTAACCTAGGATCTTACATTTGGTACACAGCCAATAAATAATTATATTTTGATCTTATTCCCATAATCACCATTCTACCAGTAGATATGTTTTTAAAAATCACTCAATTAGACAAGAAAATAGTTGGCTACTTAAGCACAAATATCCTTAAGGTCTGTTTTAACCCTGAAGGTATATTCAAAGCCATATGAGGTAATTCAAGAGTCCAGCTGTACATACCCAGGGACTGAGATGTACCTAGGCATGTGTATCATTCTAGTAGACCTGCCCTCCAGTAATACGATGGCAAGAACCAAGGATCTTCTGGGGAAAGTCATCACTCAAAAAGAAGCGGCAGGTGCCCAGAAATTGGACAATGGAGAAGCAATGATGAGAAGTTCAAGCAGATGACCTCAACACTCAAGTCTGAGGTCAATGCTCAGGGGAATGGGAACCAAAACAAAAATAAATGAAGCATTGCTTCACCAAAACTCAGTCTCTAGGAACTAATTTCTTTGGAGTCTATGAACCAAAATAGGTTCACCTGAGGTAAAGAGCTCATTCTGTTACTGGAACAGAAAATATAGATAAAAGGAAGTGACTAAGTAATGGAATAGGAGAGGACCCCAACAGGCAGCCCACATGGAACACAGAGAAGGTAGCCAAGGCCACCCTGCAGGACAGGGTGTAGGAAGTGTGTGATTGTGTAGAGAAGTGGAGGAAAGACAGAACTTAAAGAATCTGCCTGGGAGCAATGGTGCACTCAATGGGACAGCCTAAGGACAGGACTAACTTGGAGAAATTTTCCACTGTGTTTGTAGACAGAGCATGAAGAATATCATGTTGTTATATACACATTCTAAACTAGCGTAACCTGCTAAAGTAAGAGTTATGCACCTGAGAATAATGCAACCTCAGACTAATTGCTTATTAAGAGGAAGGCTGGGGATGTACCTCAGCAGTACTAGCATGTGCCTAATGTGTGCAAGGCCCTGAGTTCCATCCTCAGCACCACCAAAAAAAAAAAAAGGAGAGAAAAAAAGGGATTAATAATATTTTTAAAGTACTTACTATGTTTTAGGCACTGAGACAAATTTTCATTTTAATTTCACATAACTGCTTTCTAAAGAGCAGATTAACAATTTCATTTGATTACATATATTTTCTCAATAAAGGCTTTGGAATAAAAATTGATTTCATTTCGCTGATCAGGCTATACTCTTTGAGTGTATCACCACAGAGATAAATTAATCTGAAATTCACATCAAGTATTTTTATTGATTCTTTTGGAAAAGATTACTACTGTATATACTAGGAACTCTCAAAGACTCTTTCAGAAGATCTGAGAAGTCAACACTATTTTCATCATTCTATGATACAATTTGCTTTTTTCACTCTTTTCATCTCAGGAGTGGACAGAGGAATTTCCCAGAGGGTGCATGTTATGTAGTGTCATAAGAGATGAGTACACATTAGAGATTTGCAAAATTATAAAAAATACTGCTTATCTAATCTTTATTTTTGAAAAGTCATTTTTCATTAGCATATTTACATTAACACTTAATGGGTTTGTTATTTTAAATGAACAAATACCCTAATTTCATCATTACATCTTGTATATGTGTATTTAAATATCACTATACCCAATATACATGTGCAAATATGTGTCATTTAAAAATAGTTTTCAAGACTGATAGATGTAATCCCCATAAAATGTACCTTTGGTGTCTTTGATAATATTGAAATGTATAAAGAATCCTGAGGAAAAAATGTGTGCATGCCATGGTGTATGCTGCAGTTCATCCTTCTCTCCCCCATGCTATCCACAAGACATAAAGAAACAGCAGGACTAAACCCCAAGATCACTGGCCTTGCATGAGATGATCTGAAACCCCTGCAAAGATCAAGGGACATGCACCTCTTCTTCTGTTCTTCCCAATAAAGTTTCTGAGTTATGTAGAAAGTTTTTTTTTTAATTAAGTTGTTAGATTTGAGGATAGAGTTATCTTTTCACTGTGCATTTCCAGGTTTTCTGCACTGTAGTTACTGAGATTTTCATTTTGTATGATGCATGATCAAACTTGGTAAGAGTTATAACTATATAAAGGAATGAACAAACTCCTTAATGTCCTTTATTCATAGTTGTCTACTATTGCTTTAATAATGCCATCCATATTATCTTGAATCTTCCTGAAGTTACTAAAGAAACCATTTTAAATTTTTCTCCTATTTCTTCAATTGCTGATGAGCTATGCTGTGACTCTGACAACTGCAAAGCCCTTCATATGTAAAGTAACTTTCAAAAATTTGAACTATATCATATTAGCAGGTCTTGACAACCCCTTTTAAGTGCCTATTCACTTGTCCCCAGTAGGTCTTCCCTGTGTTAAGTCTGCCAATGAGTTTCACCTGGAGGTATGGGCCAAAAAGTTTTATTAAACTCCTCACAGAATCCACTGTGCACCATACTACACATTCTCCCCTCTTCTCTAGAGGAAGTGTCCTTGTCCTACACAGATAATCCATTTTCCTGTGACCTGCTCCTTCATGAATCTTGCTCCAGCAAACATCGCCCTACTTCTTTATCTGCAGCCTCAGTCTTGCCCCACTGACTACTTCTCATTCTAAGGTCCTGATGAAGGGTCTTACTAAGTCTTAACAAAATCCTTCAGTCTCATTCTCTTCTATTATACTTCCCTTCACAGTCATGTTGCCATTTCTCAAACTTCTAGCTTTTTATAATACATAATGTGACATCATTGAGCAGTAAGTCTATGCTTGCTTTGATTTTTAGTGGCCTCTTATATGCAAAATGAAGACTTTGAACTTTTTTGCTTACTCTCCTCTACATGACTTTCTCCTCCACATCTCTATGACTTTGCTACTCTGCAAGTTCATGAAAGGCAAAACCTGGCATGGCTTGCTCTCTACATCCAGGCATCAGTACTTTGCCTGTATCCACTGGTTAAATCAACAGAAATGATCAAAGCTTGGATGCTTTGCTTCAAAGCCTTCATTCCGATTTCTATCTCCACTAACAACTGCAAAAGTTAAAATGACTTCATTGGCAACTTAGATATGAAATAACCAAGTTTCTGACTGCTACTACTCCAGGCAGCTCTAGGTGAGTAATTGTGATTCAGGGCTACAATATTCAAAGTTCATACCTGCTCGAGGTACACAAGGATGCTCAGAGCACACTACAAGTATCTTCATTAGAGATGTTATAATGATCTTATAAACTGAACTCAATAGGCAGCCCGCCTAGCTCCTTTTAATAAACCCTCATACCCTAGTGATCTCTCCTTTCCTTTAAAGACAATGGGATAGTAATACTTCGTAATTTTCAAATAGTTACATAGGAAAATTTCCTGAACTGTGAAAGCTCTACAAATCTTGCAATGAAAAGCACCACAACAAAGAAAGAGCTATTCATTTATTGTTTCTATCCTTAATTACAATGACAATGTATTGAACAAATGTAATTACTATCAAAACAAAAAGTATACTGAACTAGAAAAATTAATTAATTATTTTTCTGCCCTCCAAACCCCCTTACCCAAAATAAGCCATGCCTGATGAACAGAGTGAACCTGAAATATTTACTGAGTAATACTAACAATACTAGCAATTATTGTGATATTCCTTAAAAAGAAAAAATTTATAGGTTGATCTTTGGCTTTTGCTCCACAGAAAACTCCAACTCTTTCAGGACCCAACAAATATGAAGCAGATAATTTTCATCCCTTAACTCCATAATTTTATATTTTCAAAATAACGGTTCAATACAAACAGCCACTGATGGTGTATATGTACTTTGAGCAAAGAAAAATGTAAAATTTCAAGACCAACCAGTTCTGCTCTACTGCAATAAAAAATTATCTTTATAATACAAAGTTACCAAACCAAATAGTCTGATTATCAAATAAAGCTGAGAAATATCATCATTCACTATTGGTTCACCTTTCAACAAACATTTATGGTGCTAAATTCTAGCAATATAAAAGTGCATAGGTTCTACTTCCTGCCCCAGAGATGCTCAGAGTCAGCATGAAAAACTAAAACATACCAAGAATCATTTATCTTGAACTATAGACCAAGGACAGAATTTTTAAAATTTATTTGTGCTTTGACTTTTAACTTCATGGAACTAATGTAGTTACTAATGTTTCTATGGAAAAGCCTCTGTTTTCCTATTCATCAATGCAAGTAAATGGAGCTAAAATCCTTCTATCAGAGTCCTTTGTCCCAGTACTCTCAGAAATGGGTAACAAAAAAGAAAAGAGAAAAAAACAACGACATAAAGGTTTTAAGACATCTTCCCACTGGGATGTCATTGATAAGGACCAAGATAAGCAATTCACCCCACATGGAATTAAATTTTAAGTTTAAGGATTTTGGGGGGGGGGTTGGTATTGGGGATTGAACCCAGGGGTGCTCAGTCACTGAGCCACATCCCCAGCACTTTTTATATTTTATTTTGAGACAGGGTCTCACTAAGTTGCTTAGGATCTCACTAAGTTGCTGAGGCTGGTTTTGAACTTGGGAATCCTCCCGCCTCAGCCTCCCAAACCACTGGGATCATGGGTATGCACCACTGCAAAGAATTTAAGTCCTAAAGAAAAAAATTTTTAGAATGCTATCTGCCAATATTGTATTTCACCACACAACTGCCACAGATTTTACACCATTTTTTTTTTTACAAAAAAGTGGGTACAACCATTATGTCAAGTTTGTAAAAATGTGCCAGTATTACTTAAAATCATTTATTACTAAACTGTCTTTGCTATAAGATTAGGACAGAGGGAATACTCATGAAAATACAATAATGAGGTAGCAATGATTATGTGGTGAAATATAGTACTCTAAAGTCTGTAAATCTAAATAATTTGGTATTTATATCACAATTATGATCCAATGCTAATTCAACATAAAACCTACTTCTTTGGTCTTTCTAAAAAACACTAATGCCTATTTTTGGTGAGGTGTGTGCCAAGTGTTAACAGATATAAAACCAAATACAAACACAAAGAAGCTTAGAGTTTAGCAGAGGAAAACAAATTAATGTTTGCAGGACATGATGTTTTCTAAAATATTGGGTATTGGGAGGGTAAAGAATGAAGGGACCTGAGTCAGACTGAGAAACAGAGTTCCAGAATGCTTGCCCCAAAGAGGTCATGCTTCCTCTGAATTTAAAGACAGAGGAGGAATGTGCTACACTGAAAAGAAGGTACACGATGAACACCCCAATTTGAAAATCCAAATTTGAAATGTCCTGGATTTTGGATGATTTGGAGATTAGAGACACTCAAAAGGTAAAGTCTATGAAACTATTCCAAAACCCAAAAAACTCTAAGATCTCAAGACAGGTAGTAGATTAAAAAAAAAAAGGTAGAACAAACCATATTTAGTGACTGAGTAGATGATGGAAGTAGATGCATACAAGAATGACTCAGGTGTCTGGTTTGGACAATCAAGTCAATGTGGCCCCATTCATGATTAAAGGGATGCTACGAGATGTGAAGGCAAAGAAGAAAATTTCACATGCAGCCCATGCAAAAGTCAAACCTTTGCCTTACATCTATTTGGAATCACAGGGGCTTTCTATTTAGGGTTCTCATCAATAAACCAGTGGAATGACACAGTCTAGAATAAAGGACAAGAACTGCCTGTTCTCCCATGGTGTCCCCTGCCTGCCTCTACTTTTTCTCTGTATACAGCTTATGTTTGGCCTTGCCTGCAGAGTATCCTTCAGGTAGTTTTGACTTCCAACTGTTTACAGATTATAAAATGCAGGCAGGGAGGTAGTCAGTGACCCACTCAAGGGCAAACAACAGGCAAATGGACCACTTGCCCCAGAGCCCATGTTCTTTTTAAACACTCTACCTCCTGGTTTAAGAAACAGTACCAATTCTGTGTGTGTGTGGTGTGTGTGCGTATGTGTGTGTGTACTCATGTTCTTCAAAGACAGGCTCTCATTCAGTCAGACATCATGTGTAGATCAAGGAAAGAGAAGCTATACAGACATTCCCTCTCAAGCTGTTCCTTTTAATCATGTTCTTTGTTAGATGTAGAAGGTCCATTTTAATATTAGGATTACTCTCTATTCATAGTAGGATCACCTCATAGCCACTCCTAAAGAAATGGAGTCCTCCCTTGCCACAACAATAAGCTGTGTCTTCGGTTCAAAGGTTCACTTCCTTCTGGTGTTTTGCTCCTATCTGTTGTGGCTAATTACATGAGAAATTAGCGCAAGGATGTCAACCCGTAGTGGAACTGTTTTGAAAATCCGTAAACTGGGTTAAATATTACGGGGTTACTAAATTCTCAAGCATCACAGAACAAGCTCTGGATTATTGAACTAAGGATCTGGGTCTGTGGTTCAGATGAAAGGCAAGTCTTATAAAGAAATATATTGCTGGTGAGACCCCAGTAGATTGAAGACTGCAGGAAGGTGAGGCACTTAAATTATTCTAGCTAATGGACTATTCTCCTCTGGTTATGCATGGCAAATTGGCAGATGCAAACCAAGAGGTAAACAGACCTCTAAATAAGTAAAGAGTCGAGAGTACTGGCCACAAAAGCACAGGTTTCAGAATGAATAATTAAAACCCGCACTGGTCTGCAGTCCAGGGTGTGACAGATTTCTAAGTAAAGACATCTTATGCTGAATGCTGCTACTTTAAGGTAAAAATAGACTCATTATTCTTCCAATTCTTTTTCTCCATTGTTGATGAAAAATGAAACAGCTCTGTTGGTTTGTAATTGATGTGTCTCACATTAAAATTTCATTCTGCATACTGCCATCCTTTAAAATGCACAGCTAGGGAAGAAGACCATCTTGACATGTAAAATAGCACATTTTGACATGAATCTGTTGAAATATGTAAGACACAGAGCATTTCTACAGCAACAAAATGCAGTTCTATTTGAAAGTTTACCACCTGTTTCGTTTCATTTTGAACAAATAATTTAAAATAAATACACGATGGTTAACATAGGAAATTCTCTTTCTTCTTATTTTTCTTTTTAGAATGACCCAGTTAAGGTAGAGTAAGTTGTAGGCTCTATATCTGTTTTGCTTTGCAGGCACTGAACTCAGGATTTTATACATGCCAAGCCCAAGTTTTACCACTGACCTACACCCCAGCCTTTATATCTGTTTTTTAATGCAGTTTATTATAATTAGAATTCCTGGCACATAAGAACTCAATTTATTGATTTGAATTATACTTATACATAAACAAATACTCAAGCATAAAATATATAAATATACTATCTGTCCAAAACCACAAACATCACCTTATTTTCCCTCTCCCCAACAAACTGGGATAAATTGTAAAAGTCCCTCTTTCATCTACATAATATATTTTATATTCATTTAAGAAATATTTACAGAGCACCTACTTTATATCAGACACAATTCACAGAATAGATAGAGCAGTTAACAGTTCTTATTCTAAAGGAGTTTAACTCTAGGGAGAGGTACACATAGTACTAAAAGAAGTGAATAAATAAGAAAGATAACTTCAGATAATGTTAATGATGTGGTAACAATAAAATAATGATATCACAGGAGTGCAGATGGGAGGGCAACACTAGATGGGATGGCCATCACATTCTGAATGAGTTCTGAATGGAGAAGCCAGACATTTTAAAAAGTATTGAAAAAAAAGAAAAAAGAAAAAGGTGGGGTTTAGAAAACCAAGTGTGACAGAATTGAATCAATTGCTTTTAACAGAATAACAAATGAAATGCTTTGCCTAAAAGCAGGGTTCTTTCTCTCAAAGGGGCTCCACAATGCCAGTAGGGACCCAAGCTCCTCAATACTTATTCTTGGCCACCCCTCATGTGTAGCTTTCCTCCTTAAGCTTACCAGAGAACTGCCCCAGTTCTCAGCAGTACCTCAGCTCTCATAAAGAGAAATGAAGAAAGGTGAAGGGCTCAGTCAGCCTAGTCAGTCCGTCAAGATCAGGAAACCGCAGCTTTCCCAGAAGCCCTGCCCACTAACCTTCATTATCTGTGCTTTAAACACTATACCACAACTACAATAAATCTTAGAAAGTATATTAGTTTTCTGTTTCCGTAACAAATACCTGAAATATCCACTTAAAAATAAAAAACATATATCTTGACTCATGGTTTCGAAAGTTTTGGTTCATGATCAATGGGCCCATTGTTTTGGACCTGAGGTGACACATTATAAAGGGAATTTAGGGTACAGCAAAGCTACTCACCTCATGGCAGAGAGTGAAAGAGGAAGAGGCCAAGTTCCCAAAATTCCTTTCAAGGACACACCCCCAATGACCTAACCTCCTCCCAATAGGCCCCACCTCTTAAAGATTCTGCCACCTCCTAAAAATGCTAAGCTGCTGTCCAACTCTTTACCACGTAGGCCTGAGAGTGAAGGTATTTAAGATACAAACTATAGGAGAAAGTTTCATGATTTTAATTGGCATAGGTATTTTTAAAAAACTGTTTCTAAGAGGAGAGCATGAATGGATACTAGTCTGTGCTGAGCAGGTTATGGAAGTATCCTAGGCACAGCAATGTCCAGTACCAACTCTCTGATATCACAACAGGCTTGGCTTGTAATCCAGATGACTAGACTGTAAAAGACCCAGGAGACCACAACCCAGGAATCCCATCAGTGAAATGAGAGCCACAGGCATTGAGGCTAGCTGCAGTAAATGCAGCAACAAGGTCATCTCATTTCAATCTCCCACAATTCCACAGATAGGTATTGCCTTATTTTACAAATAAGGAAACAAACTTGAAGGTTAAGTGACTCACCAATTCATAAAATTAGGAATGGCAGGAGACACAACTATAACTCAGGTTGATCTGGCTTCTGAGTTCATTTTTGTAACCAGTTCTCCGCTTCCTCATACCCCTGCTTTAGCATTATGACTGTGAGTAGTGAGCTGACAGAATGCATTCTTCCAAATCCATTCTGGTTATTACCTACTGTCCTATTCACTCACATTTAAGAGAAGCACTCCTTTATTTGTTCTAATATTTCATGTATTTGGAAGATCTAGATAGAAGAATTGCCATGTGTCTCTTTACCTACCTAAGAAGTGTGGGAAGAAAAAAATTCATAACTGCAATTGAATGAATCTACTTCTGCTGCTCAGGTTTGGGGATGTGAAAATGCATATGAGTGGAAAAATAAATATCCATACTGTGCCTCTTACTCTGAGATACCTGGGGAGGGAGAAAAGACAAGGCTCAAATTTCAAAGCTCCTGCCAGTTCTTTGGTGCTGAAATATTAATGAGCTTCTGAATTTGCAAAGGTGGGCCCTGAGCCTAAGGATGTTTGAGAGTTAAATTGCTCTGCATAATGAAGAAAAGGTAATTGAGTTTCCTGAGGAATCTGAGAATAAAGAGGTCTAGAAAATGGAGAAAGGCAGAGAACTATGAAGACTGCTGTTGTCTAAACTCACATGGTCTTTCCTGATTGCTGCATGACTGGGAACACTATCACCAACTCCCTGACACAGAAAGTGTCCTGAGCTCTCACATGGGAGAAGGGGCAACAGGGAGTAAGCCTTCTGGAGGTGACTCCTATGGGTAGGCATTGGAGGAATGCTCCCAGATCACACACAGGACCTGTCCTTATTTAAAAATCTTGTTAGATTAAAATGAAATGGTGAGTCTGAAATAACCCCACAAGGCCTGGCAGAACTCCTCTGGCATTCTCTAGGTCTGCAGCCAAGGGAAGGTGGGCCTGTTTGCTTATTCCTCTCAGCCTGAACATCACTACTCCACATGCTGATTGCGGTCACAAGGCATTAACTGGGGATGAGCCCAGTGATCTAGCAATTGCTCCAAGTGCAACTCATCTGGTCCCCTCACCCCTTTACCACCGTCCACACCCAGCACCTCAACACAGACTCCAAAGCAAAGGCAGCTGGAGAAGCGTCTGCTGGAGTTCAACTGCATACTGCCAAGTGTGACAGGCTGTTTTCATGGAAGTCAAAAAGGTCTGTTTTCCGCAAGAGGGTTTTTCTCAGAGGCCCTGTGGCTTTCTGTCTGGACTTCAAACTCATTTAATTTTGTATGAAAGTACTTCCAACTGGCCCCCACCTGTGCTTCAGTGTCACCTTGTGCCACTCTCACCACATCCCCTAAGGACCAATAAGACAGATCAACTTGCAATTCCTGCTATTTGCCAAGCTGTTATAGTCTCCTCCACACATGCCAGTCCCTCCATTCAGGTGCCCGCTCTTCCATGCTGCCCCTGTTTTCATGACAATACCTTCTACGAGTCTTTTGACAAGCAATTGAGGCATCACTTCCTCCAGGAAGGTTTCCCCTGCCTTCACTTCTGATTCAGATGACCTCTGGTGGGCTCCCTGCACCTGTGCATACCTCTACACTGGCATGCATGCTCTATTCTAATTGTTATGGTTTGGATTTTGTTCATTCCAGCAAGGTTCTTGTGGCAGGAGTTTGGTTCTCATGTGGTAATGTTCATAGTGGAACCTTTAGGAGGTGGGGCCTAGCAGGAGGTCCTTAGGTTACTGGGGGCATTGCCCTGGTAACAGAATACTGGTTTCCTGGAGTGAGTTGTGATCCCTATCTCCCATGCACACTCTCATCACTACTGGGCCTTGAGGTGATGCAGCCAAAGGGGGACTCGCCAGAGCTGAGTCAATGCAGTACTATAACCTTCAACATCCCAAACTCTGAGCTAAACAAACTTTTTTTTTTTTTTAATAAAGGAGGCTGCTTCAGGTATTTCATTAAAGTAACAAGAAAACAAACTAATATACTAATCATTAATTTGCTTTTCTCTCTCCCCCAATAGATTTATCTGCAGAGCCTAGCACTATGCCTGCAGAGTAATTTTTCAATAAATTCTTGTCAAAGGTATAATCTTTTAAAAATTTTTTTTGTTGTAGATGGACACAATACCTTTATATTATTTATTTAATTTTATGTGGTGTTAAGGATTAAACCCAGGGCCTCACACATGCTAGGCAAGCACTCTACAACTGAACCATAACCCCAGCCCCAAAGGCATAATCTTAAAACTGTTTTTTCCTCAACACTAAAAAGATAATCAAATAAAGATATGCCAAAGAAAAGTATATTTCAAATTACAAGCAAGAAAATAAATTCCCAAATTGCACATGCCTATAATCCCAGTAACTCAGGAGTCTGAGGCAGGAGGATCACGGGTTTGAGGCCAGTCTCAGCAACACAGAAATGCCTTAGGCAACTTAGTGAGATTCTGTCTCAAAATAAAGGTGTGGGGGTGTAGCTCAGAGGTAAAAGCCCCTCTGTTCAACTGCCAGTACCCAAAATAATAATATCAATATAGTATTTCCAAATCCTGCTTTTGCTTTCAATGCATATTTCTGGTTCTGCTGGCCCCTATCCAGACCCTCATATTACTCTTCTCAAGTTAAGCCAACAGCAGTCTTCAAACCAAAAATAAAATGTTGCTCGGAATATACTAGTATTTTTTCAGTTCCACATGTATCCTGAGCCTCTTACAAGTGAGGCAAGGTACTAAGTCCTAGGGATACAGTAGGGAACAAAACCAGCATTACTTTTACCCTAAACGAGTTAAACCAACGAATAATATCCAAATAATCACAACTCTGTTAAGTGTCTTACAATGAAAATGACAGGGAATTATGAAAAAATGTAAACCATGTAAAATGGTTTAGTATGGGAACCTAACCTATTAGGGTCAGGGAGGGGAAGCTTGCCAGTGTATGTGTATGTGGATTAAGATTGGTGCCTTTGGAAACAGGAATGTGCCACACAGCGGCACATGCATGTAAGTTACAGGAGTGTAAAGATGAGAACTGCGAATAGAGGGAATAGCCTGTGTGTAAACTGAAGAAATGTGGGGAGTTTCAAAGAACAGTGTTGTGGAGTCATGAGTTCCTGGTGCAGTAACCAGTGCGATAAGCAAGACTGAACCATGCTGAGGTGTACCCAGCTAGAGAAACTAATGAGCTGCTTCATGAACTGGCTATAAGGACTAATGGGCAAGCTAAATCTGTGGAAGCAACGTGTCTAAAGCAAGACTGAAATGATGCCACACAGAAACAACCATCAATGAAAGAGCCAGTGTTGTCACAGTAGCTAAGTAAAGAGTCTTACCCTCAAGTACCACCAAAGAACATTCCAGAACTATGTAAAGGTAATGAGACTGAGCATATGAGGCAAAGTGGAGGGAGATTCTGGGAAAATAAGCCTGTGAGAACCAGCCAGAGGTGACAAATGGAATTTGCTTCATAGAGAGCCTAGGTGGAAGCCATCGAAAGAAGAATTTCCAAAGACTGCAGTCAACTAATCCTGAACTCCCTACTGCCACTAGTTTTTAAACTAACAAAATAGGTGTGAATGCTGTTGGATCATTTTATATTCTTATCTCTTATTTATAAGGATGCTGAATTTTGGGGGGCATTAATTATCAATTCAAATTTTACATCACTGAGAAATCTGTAGTTTGCTCCTATTACAAAATAACTAGCACTTCCTAACAGCTGGTGGCTGCAAAAATTTGAGACTTGAGTTCTGATCTCTTGGTTATGATGCCTAACCAAGAATCATCGCAAACCCCTAAGCAGGATAAAATGTGAGGGTTGTTCCAGATATAAAGAGATTACCGGTATGTTAGGACAACTGTAACAGAAAATGGGCTGTACCATATAACTATATAATAATTCTGAATGTTACATTGCTAGACATTTGCTTAGTAGAAATAAAAATTATTTTTAGCTGAAATCGTAGAGTCCCAGCTTATTTAATACATATCCTAAGTGGCTTAGGGGCTAAGCACATAATCCTTTCAGCTATATGCCTCAATTACATTATTGAAGTTGCCTATTACACAACCACCTTCATCTGTATTGTTAACTTGAAGCTTTAAATATTCATACTCCCAAAACACTTCAATTATTTTTTGCAATTCTTTCCTTTGAAAAGATCTTTGGAACATTAATAGTTGGCAAGATAATGGATGCCATGTTTCTAATACTGTAAATTATTGTGACTCGTGTAAATGCAGTGACTAGTTGTAACTAGGAAACTCAAAACCACAACTATACGTGACTATAAAATGATAATGAAAACAGAAGTTCATCCTATACTTGTAGGCTGCTTGACATTTTCCAGCTTGTCTTGATTTTATAAAAAGAAATGACCTTGAAAATAATTAAGCATATCAAGTGGCAAGGCTGCAACTTGCTGAAATATGACAATATGTTCATGTCTTTACAACACTGCTGAGCATTCATGAAATAGAAATTTTATTGCTCTTAAACCAATTTATATATATATTTTATAGGCTTATGCATATTTACTACAAGACCATTCTAATATTCATCTGCCTGCATCCCTCTGAACTTGGAAATAAAGGCAATCAGGAATAGGACTACTATACTAGGAAACAGATCTAGTAGTTGATTTTTTTCTTAAGCCTGTGTTTATTTAATTAGACTGTGTCTCAATAAAAACGCAAATTCAGATTAGGTTTCTATAGTCAATGTTTATTAATTTTGATGCTCTTTAAAAGGGAATATGTAAGCATCTTGATAAATAAATTTAGCTGCTGTCACTTCATAAAAGGAACAAGTGCAATTAAAAGAGAAACAAGAAATAGACAAGAGATAGGAGGACAATACTCTTGAGACTTGCACGCTCTCAGGTCCCCTGTGTACAACTGAGTGTGCTCCCTGCAGTGTATCAAAGGGGATCACAATCATACTTAGGACCCTAGTCCAGAGGAGATCTGAGAGAGGGTCTGAGGAAAATCAGAAGCTCCATGAATGGAAATCCAGATACTCAGAGATGTGAAGAAGAGACCCTCAATAGTAAAAGGAATATTTGAGAGAAAAGGCACTATTTGGAGTTTAGTTCAAGTTCTCTGCTGGGTCTCCTCTTTCATCCCACTCCCTAGCCAAATCAACTCATATCATAAAATTTAAAAGTGCAAAAGTACTGAGGTGTGGGGTTGTAGCTCAATGGTAGAGTGCTTGCCTAGCATGCGTGATGCACTGGGTTCAATTCTCAGCACTGCATATAAGTAAAATAAAGGTCCATTGACAACTAAAAAAATATTTTTTTAAAGGAGATTTGTAAAAATAAGACTGCTCTCACAAGGTAGAGGGAACAATTTAAAGATCAAAACCACCAGAATCCTCCCCACCCCAAGCCAAGTCTTTCATGCTTAATTTCTTCCTCTTCCCCCCAGGACTACAAGGACAGGGAAGGCAAGGAGAAGCAAGGGAAGTCAGGCAGTTTCCTAGAAGGTAGAAAGTTTCTAACTTTCTACTTAACACAGGCAGTAGTGACACTGGTAGAATTGGGTGAAGGAACAGCTCAATAGCTATGGTTCTCAGTGATGTCTGGATCACTTCTATAAGAAACACACGTGCATGGGGGAATGTTAGCAAGAGGAAGCCAGACCCAAAGAAGAACTCTTCCTGGGGCCAGGACCTTCCCAGGTGGCCAACACATTCATTTGCTCACACTGAATGAATGCCTACCATGCACCAGGCCCAGGTCCTTGAACAAGACTGCTTACATGATGTCTGTATTCTTGTGAAAAGTGACAAATAATTTTTTTTTTAAATTAGAGGAGAGTGATCAGAACTATTAGGAAAACATATCTGCTAAATGCATTCACTCACTTAACAAAAACATATGCCATGCACTAGGCTCTGTGCCAGCTATTGGGGGTCTACAGTGATAATTAAGGGGGCAGGCTGAGTTTGGGAATCAGCTACACACAGATGGTAAATGAAGCTACTAGAATCTGTAAGGCAACCCATAGGGAATGGGTAAAGAACAAAGGAAGTGGAGAAAGGAGCCCACAAATATGGAGATGGTGGTACAAGGAGAAAACCAGGATGACTCAGCATCTCTGAAGTCCAGCGACAAGTTCTTTGGGAAGGTAGTGTTGATCAGAGGATACACACTGCTATGAGGTCAAACACATAGAGGACTAAATGTTGGATTCAGCAACAAGGAGACTCTCGGTGATCTCAGCTCCAGCAGCTACAACTGAGTTATGAACCTCAATGCCAGGTGAATAGATACAGTAACAGGTGAAGTGAGGCCCATGAAATAAAAAAAAAGAATGGAATCTAGAAAGTAGGAGATATCTTTTCCACCAGAGACCACAGGACAGAAGGGAGAAAAATGCTAATGATTTCATGGGTGACAAGTGGGGGAAAGTGGATGATTAAGACTTGAAAGAATCTTCTCCCTTATGGCCTGGGGTCAAGAAAACTTCCAGGCAAGATCCAGTGCAACTGAACAGGCCTCCAGATATTGGCCACAGGTTTTTCAGGTTCATTTAGGTTATGTAAATTGACAACTGGCAAAAGTGAATGGGTATAAGGAAGGGGAGAAAGTGGTTTATATTTATGTCTTAAATTTACTTACAAAGGAATATATAAAATTTGTATGACTAAGCAATAAAAAGGAATCACAGAGCTGAGGGTAATGGCTCAGTGGTAGAGTGCTTGCCTGCCATGCATGAGGCCCTGGGTTCCATCAGGGTGATGGGAGGGAAGAAGGCAGAACCGAGGGTGGGGGGGAAACCCTTGAGTAACATAGTCATTCACACGTTTTTAAATATCTTCTTTAGTTGTCAATGGATCTTTTATTTTGTTTATTTATATGTGGTACTGAGTATCAAACCCAGGGCCTCACACATGTCAGGCAAGTGATCTACCACTGAGCCACAACTCCAGCCCCATCATTCACACATTTTTAAGTTAATATTTCCATTTACCATTCTAAGCCTGAGAGGGAAACCTGGAAAAGCAGATCTCAGAATTCAACAGCTTCAGAAAGCAAAGAGGCCCACATAAGTGAAAGTATCTCCATGTGCACATCTAAACTGTAGAGGTAAGGAATGCAGGGCAAAGCGGGTCATCCTCTGTGACCCATAACCTGATTCCAGGACAGCTGGCTCACCTCACTGTTGCCTGGGTGTTCCTTTTACAAAAGTTCTATTTCCCTGTAACTCATCAGGCATACCATGGAGATGCATGCAGAGTACATTTAAAGCTTCTTTTGGGGCACCTTGGAACACCAAAGGCTTTTCCTGAACTGGAGAATCCCCTAGGCACAGTTGCATAGGGCCACATACTGGTATGTTCCCTTTACATTCATGAAGAAAAAGGTACATATTTCTGTAGGGTTCATTCAGAAGCATTTATCTCAGCTGAATCATTTGTTCCAGTATGCATGACTGAAACCTATCCTAATTAGAGGGAGGAGGATAACGTCAAACTGCCTGAACAGGCATGTAGGTCTGGTAACTCCCTTCTGAGGACTGTGTGAAAAGGCATTTTATCCCTTAGCCTACCCAAAATACAAGCCCTCTATTTACTGAGTGTCTGTTCAATCAACAGAGGCTTCATATTTTGCCTGTACCCTGTTCACTCTTGGAGATGGCTAGTTTCTAGAGTCTGGAAACCATATCAGTCGTGGTTCTCTGAACATGTTAAGTATTTAAGGTAATGTTTGCTGATGACTGTGTTTGTTTAACTTGCTGTTTGCCATATAACACATGAGTATGTACTTCATAAAAGCTACTATTGATGGGCTAGTTGACATGGGATATTTTGGTCATTCTATTATTTTCTGAGGTACAATTCACATAAAATAAACCATTTTAGGAACAATAACTCAATGGCATTTAGAACATTCACAATGTTGTTCAATCACCACCCTACTCTAGCTCCCAAACATTTCCATCACTACAGAAGGAAACCCTACACCCATTAAACACTTGCTTCCCCGTTCTCCCTTCCTACAACCATGACAACCATCAATTTATATTGTCTCTATTGATTTATCTATTTTGAATATTTCATATAAATGGAATCATACAACATGCTCTTTTGTGCCTGGTTTACTTAGTACATGTACTCAAGGTTCATCCATGTTGTAGCATATACCAGTACTTCACTATTTTTTAATGGCTGAAAAATATTCCATTATATGGCTCTATCACAACTGGATTATCCAGTCATCTACTAATGAATATCTGGGCTGTTTCAACCTTTTGACATTCTAAATAGTATTGCTATGAACATGTGCATATGTGTATTTACTTACATACTGATTTTCAATTCTTTTGGACAGATAGCTGGTATGGAATTCCTGGGTCACATGATAATTCTATGACTAACTCCCCCCGCACAGGGCGAGGACTGCGAACTCAGGACCTTGAACATGCTAGGCAAGCACTCTGCCACTGAGCTAAATGCCCAATCCCTATGGCTAACTTTTTTAAGAAATAATTTTCCACAATGGCTGTACCATGTTATACTCCTCTCAGCAATATGTAAGGATTCCAATTTCTCCATATCCCTGCCAACATTTTTTTTTTCCATTTTCCTGACTAAAGTCATCCTGGCAAATGAGTGGTGGTACCTCACTGTATTATTCACTGTGCTTCCTGAATGACTAATGATGAGGAACATCTCCTGCGCCTATTAGCTACTTGTGTATCTTTGGAGAAATCTCTGTTCAAGCCCTCCGTCTTTTTTTCCATTTTGCTGTTTGTCCTTTAGTCAATTTTAAGCAAGGCACTTTGATACTCCTCTTAAATATACTCCTTTAAGAAGACAAGATGAAAAGCAAGATGTTAGCAGTGTACTGGCTGGGAGGTTGTGCTGTGAGAACAGACTGCATGGATTCACTCTGCAACTTAGTCACTATGTGACCTTGTTTCACAAAATTACCTCTCTGAGCCATAAGATACTCATCTGTAAAATGAAGTACTAATAATAAACTTCATGAGGGGCTGGGGTTATAGTTAAGTGGTAGAGTGCTTGCCTCACATATGCGAGCCACTGGATTCAATCCTCAGCACTACGTAAAAATAAATAAAGATATTGTGCCCATCTACAACTAAAATATTTTAAAAATAGTAAACTTCATGGATATGATATTAAATAATTTAATCAATGTAATGTACAATGTCTGAGACATAGTAAGCCCATAAAATATTCCCAAACTCAGTCAATACCTGTATAGATATCTCCTTCATGTAACTGCATATGTATCCCCAGAGGGATAGGGAAAATGCAAGAACCCCTGCCAGATTCAGCCACATAAGAGTAAGAACTTCAAGGAGGAAGTAACAGTACTTTCCTCCATGCCAAGACCAAATTGGTATCAAAATAATGAAGAGCACTATACAAAATAGTGTTATTTTATGTTTTTTTAAAATATAAACCATTCCTACACTTTTGTGAAGAGAGTAGAACCCAATCTGAGAAGAAAGTTTAGTGCTGTGGACATTAAACAGGGACCAATCCTTCTGCTCCATCTGACATTTCTGTAATGCAGAAAGGATGGAGAAAGTGTATAGGCTGCCATATTTTATAACATGATTTCTTTGGAATGCCTATTTCTCACTATGAGTGGGGAAAACAAACCATGATACGCTGCTGAGAAGTATTAAGAATCACACCATTCTGTACACAGACAAAGAATTCCTTGCACCCAGGGAAATCATATCTTGCCACTCACCTGCTCAGGTCTTAAGTCATGTATATTCTGCCAACTCTATCTTGCTGCCACTATGCTTGGCACAGTCCTTAGAAAGAAGCACTCAGTAAAACATATGACACCAACCCACTATCAACATACAAAGGCACATATGTGCCAATGTTATCATGTATTTGATGAGTAAATGCTCTTCCAGGTAAAGGGTTCCAAATTACCTACTGATACTCTGCATTGCACCTATAATTCCTTCTGTTGTTTTGCTATGCTTTAATAAAAAAATGAAATCCTCTCTTCACTTGAATACCTCAGGGAGCCTGGTCAAGACTTATGTTTGCTTCCCCAAATCCCCTTCACCCACCAATTTTAAGCCT
>JAJEJO010052782.1:0-30740 GCA_020662805.1 Glaucomys volans | reverse complement strand
TCCCACTCCTTGGCCTATACCCAAAGGACTTAAAATCAGATTGCTACAGTGATGCAGCCACATCAATGTTCATAGCTGCTCAATTCACAATAGCTAGATTATGGAATCAACCTAGATGCCCTTCAGTAGATGAATGGATAAAGAAACTGTGGTATATATACACAATGGAATATTACTCAGCCATAAAGAAGAATAAAATTATGGCATTTGTAGGTAAATGGATGATGTTGGAGACTGTTATGCTAAGTGAGATCAGCCAATCCCCAAAATCCAAAGGCCGAATGGTCTCTCTGGTAAATGAATGATGATGCATAATGCAGGGGGGGAAGGGTGGCAAGAATGGAGGAAGAATAGATAGCATAGAGGGAAGGGAGGGGTGGGGGTGGGGTGGGGGATTAAGAATATTAACAGAATGTGTGACAGACATCATTGCCCTGTGTACATGTATGAATGCACAGATGGTGTGACTCTACTTTGTGTACAACCAGAGAAACAATAGCTGTACTCCATTTGTGCTCAATGAATCAATAAGAAAAAAAAAAAAAAAAAAAAAAGAAAGAAAGAAACATCAGTTTTAAAATGGACCTTTAAACTCATTTTTCAGAGTATAAAAACCATTTTTATTTTCAAGTTTAGATAACTAAAATTTGTTGTGGTGTGATTCTGAGTACTTTACCATTTTTTTCTCTGATCATTATAGAAAATTAGAAACCAATTTTCTAATTGGGGTTCATTATTAAAGTGTTTCTCTAGAAAATTTAGAAACCATAAAATAATATAAAGGAGAAAAAAAGATATTTGATAAAATTACTATTTTTAAAAAAATACTTTGGTTTATTTTCTAATTATCAAAGACCAGAATTAAATATACTTTGCATCATCCCAAATTGAAAAACTTAGCATACTGGTTTTTCCCTATTCCCCAAGAAATATATCCAATTAAAATATTGGGGGTTATTTTCCCATATTATTAAATATGTCTGAAGGCTACACATAACTTTCCTACACCTTTACTTTTTTAAATTTAAAAAAAAATTTTTTAGATGTTGATAGACCTTTATTTTATTTATTTATTTTTATGTGGTGCTGAGACTTGAACCCAGTGCCTCTCACCTGCTAGGCAAGTGCTCTACCACTGAGCCACAACCCCAGCCCCCCTATACCTTTACTTTTTATTTATTTAACTCTTTGTACTTTGCTCAAATTTTTTCCTTCTATTAAAAAGTATAATTGCTAGTTTTATCACACAAGAATCACTATGAATTTTTAACTCTTGATATATATTTCTAAATTTTCTCCATCCCAAAATATAAATCCCTTTACCCAAACAGTAGTAATATTAGAGTATCTGTCTTAATAAATGCTTGCTAACATTTGAGCAAAAATATTTCTTATATTTTTCCCAAATGGCATATCACTATTTGCCTTTCTTTGACAGATTATATATTTTTTCAGGCTCACTATGATTTTTCTTTTGTAGATTTTCTGTGTAATGTATGGTATACTATCTTGATTTAGTCTTCTGAATGCACATTAAAAAATAATCTGGAAAAGTGCCTCCAAAAATTTTGTTTGGAAATATTGCCAATAGTATGGTGTTAGGTCTTATCTATAAACACAGTATATCTCTCCAATTAATCTTCCATATTTCTTGGAGTTTGAAGGTTTCTTTGTACTTTCTGGTGGTATTTGTGGCCTCTACCTACTTTATTTCAAGACTTCTCAGAGTTTTCATATGCAAAATACATGGTGTTTTCCCACAACCTTACAATGTTTTTCAAACCACAAAATAGTTTTCTGTGGTTTCAGAGCAAAGAAATTACTATTATAAGATTATGAATCTCAGAATACAACCAATTTATTTTGTGTAAGTTTTATGGTTTTCTACTCTGATTTTTAAAAATGTTTTGATTTCTACTTTGGTCCAATAGTTAACATCAATGGATGCGGCAGAACCAGAGTTTTTTACGTCCAATCGAGAATCATCATTGGTAAATGTTTCAAAAGTAATTGAGAAAAAGGTTTTTATAATAAAAGACACAAAGCTTTTTCCATTTAAAATACTTTTTATCTTGAATTCTATTTATGACATAAATATTGCAACCCCTCCTTTCTTTTAGTTTTAGCTTGCCTGACACACTTTTGCCTATCCTTTTCTTTAAATCATAATTTCCTTTTTGGGGAAGGGCTGGGAAACAGGTGCCATCACTTGTAAATGGCTTACACTTAAGCCACCTATTTATTTATAATACGATAGGGAATCTGTTCTAGGGGCTAAGACAGCAGGTGGGACACAGTGTAGAGTCTAACAATTCTTAGTTATTACTTGTCTCAGCCTTTCTTCATCATTCTTTCACCTGGAAAGCATCCAATAAGTCACAATGAAGACTTCTCTCAACAGTTGGTGGATCTCTACCACTTTTAGAATTAGGAGTGCCTGAAATGTTACAATACTTGCAAAGGTCATGGAAATATTCTATGTATTGATGAGAGTGTGGGTTACATGAACACACATACATATGTATGTATATACTCAAATGTCATCAAATTACACACTTAAATCTAGCCATTTTATTTTGTTTGTAAATTATACCCCCAGTTTTTAAAGAGTACTGGGGAAAATATAAGTAAGGGTCAAGGAGTAATTTTATGCTATTTGTAGAGGGATACTGGTGATATGACATAAACATTAATTTCACAAACAATAGCATTGGAGTATTTCTTTTATAAAGTATATTCTATATATTAATATTACAAAATACTGTATAATCACATAAGTATGTAATTTTTTAACAGCGTTAGAGAAATTATAATAACAGTAGTTTCCTACTGCTGAGATAAAACAGAACAAAAAGTATTACTGAGAGTTTACAGTCCAAATAAAATAACTGCTTTGTTCTTTGAGATTTAGAAAAAAATTATTCCCTTATCCAACAAAAAAATTTTTTTTTCCTACAAGTAAACTTTTACAGTATAGAAGTGCCTTTAACTTTTAAAATCATTTCACTACCTGAAAATTAAAACATTGTAAACATTCACATCTAACTGCTTAAGTTTGAACTATTCTTTTCCTCACAGATCTGAAGCACTTTATCATAAACCAGAAAAACTGGGACATTCGCAGGGTAAGTGCTCACACGATTTGTGAAAATACAGTGTCCTCCAATCTCATACAATTTTGCTGAACAACATTTGCTAGACAAAGTTTCAAACATTTATTGGAGATGCTCCTGGAAAACACAGGGCAATTTACTGGCATGTATAATTGTCAAGTGGGAGAATATGTCAATCACCTAATTACCAACTATTCATTGAGGAGGGTTTTAAAATACATTGTAAATGAAACATGTAAATTAACCATGAATTCCAAATGCATTATACTGAATACTACACAGAATAAAAACTCTTTTCCAAATATGTAATTTATTCAAAGAAGTCTCCTATTTTCAATACATTCTCCACAAAAAGCAATTTGTAATGACTGAAGTTACCACATCTTCCACTGTTCTTTCAGAACATTTATTTTTTCAAAAGCAGCAAGATAAGGGGAATCAAATCTTCTAGTCTAAGCTAATGTTACACAAAATCAGGAGAGGATTTATTTCATTCCAGTCCCCTGCTTTCCTTTCCTTATAGACTCCTCCAAGCTCCAACCCAAAGCTCCTCACCAATAACCACAAAATAATTCTTGATTTTTGTGTGATATTCAGTCTCAGAAACAAAATGTAGAGTCCCAAAATCAGAGATCAGCTGACGATATTAGCTTCCCTCAACTATGCTGTAGATACCAGCTGCTAAAGGATATTCCTCTTTCCTTCCATTATTATCCAGTCCCAAAGGGAGGGCCAAAATTTGGTGGTCATATTTGGCTCTTCAGAGCTCTTAACAGAGAAGGAAAAACACTGAAAAACAAAATGTCATTTTAATGTAAACTGATACAGTAACAGAAAGTATGATTATTTTTTCTTCAAAACATCAGACATAACAGTTACGGTCTGGCCGTCAGTTACAAGAAAACATTTTCAAAGCAATGAATGCTTTGTCAATAATGCAGGTAAACGGTGGCTCTTGCCCCTAGGTGGTGAACTTGACTGTTCTTGAGTTAAAAAACACACGCATAAGGTACACATGAACATGATGTACACATTCCCAAATTATAGACTTTAACCAAAACTGATGAAAAGTAGTAGAAATAGAAAGTAAGTGTATTTGAAAAATTTTCAAGTTTGCTATCTGAATATTACAGGAACCATTAATCTCATATTTGGCCCAAGGGTGTAAAGATGTATGCTATGTCCATGTGGTCAAATCTTTTCAAAACACCTAAGCTATCTACAAATGATATAAGAAGTAGATAATTTAGTTCAAATACTAAGAAGTAGATTTGAACCATCATACACTCTGCCAATGTGCAATTTTCTTCAGCAAAATATAAAAGGGCATACTTGGGACAATCTACATTATGAGCAAATTTACAACTTCACTGTGGTCTTAGATTTGATCCTATCACTCATAATTCAAATATCATTTAACTGTGAATTTAAAAGAACTAAAATAACAAGTCATTATTATAAATGCCAGAGTTGTACCCAGAATTACCTTGCCAACTATCTAAACAAATTCTATAAATGATAGTAGTCTACTGAATAAATAAATGTAATTTGTAATTCCAACTACCTATGGCCAACTCAAATGATCCTCCCAAACCTTGATGAGTTTTAAGTGCCCATACACTACTCACAGATGAGGATAACTGTACCTACATATCATTTGTTTGTTATTCTCTAGAGCCCTTACTCCATGTAATTTAAACTCCTTGAGTTCATCAATTCAATACTGTCCTTAAAAATTACTAACCATTATGGGTAGGGAACGTGGCTTAGAGGTAGAATGTTTGACTCACACATGTGAAGCACTGGGTCCAATCCTCAGCACCACATTAAATAAATAAATATATAAATAAATACATACATACATATATACATTGTGTACATCTACAACTAAAAAAATAAAAAAGAAATTACTAATCATAATATGTGATGATGCCAGACTAGAAAATAGAGTAATTGAATAAGAAAAGTATACTTACTCTGCAGGGGAGTTCAAAAACCACAATCACGACTGAGGGTATATCTCAATAGTAGAGTGCTTATCAACCATGCACAAGAAACCATGTAGAAAGAAGCATGTTGGAAAAGAATAAACACTTTCATGGTAGAAGAACAAACTTAAGTGTGTTGAATGGGCAAGCAATGAGTGTGAAATTGTTGAAAGGCAGGATCTACAAAGGCTGTGAACTACTTTCCAAGTAAAGCCTAGTATACAAAATTCTTATAACCAGATAGGTTCCAGACCCTCTTGAAATATGGAAGAAAGGAGACAAGAAAAACATTTAGGGATGAGGAGAGAGCAACTGATTATAAGTTCACTGAAGGATCGCTATTTCTAAGGATTTACATAAAAATGGTACAATTCTCAAATCTCTCCAATGACATCAATCTCACCCATACAGATCTTCTAAACACTCAGCCTAGCAATTCCCCAGACAATTCTTGTTTCTACCAGGCTTCAGGAAGGGAGGACTCTCACATTTCCTATTTTGAAAGGGATGCTGCCTCCATTTAGTGATGTTTATAAAAATGGCAGCAGTTTCCATTTGAACGTTAATTATTGTTATGACACACAGGATAATTTAACTTGCTTCAGTAATTTATTCTTCCTTGTAATTAGATGTAGTAATTGGAAAATCTTCCAGAGTGTAACAACAGTTCTGAAGGTGAAATGGCAGGGGAGGGAGCTTTACCATAGGATCTCAGCTATAAATCTGGAGCTGGGTGTTCAATTGGCAGTCACTTGAGTGAACCATGCCAAGGATCAGAGATGGACCTTCTGCAGTCAAGTAGGAGGCACCCATGACCTTCAAGAGTTGGATGACTCAAGAGAAAGGCAAAATCTGAACAGATGGTCAGAGCTACCCTGAAAAGAATATTAAAGACTGAATTTGAGTGTTGAGGAATAACACCACACAACACCATTTAAAACTCCCTACTTTGGGAGCCATCTACATACAGTTCAGAGACTATTTAAGGAGTACAAGCCAGAATACACTTGGGTGTGAGGGACCCTGCTCAAGGTACTTGCTTGATGGAAGTATATTTGTGCTTGCTGCATCAAATGTGCTTAGTAAATATTTACTGAAATGTGCAAATGAATGTGTGAATGAATAAATGGATAGGTGCATAAATTGGTTGGATGAAGTTGGAGAATATCATGCTAAGCAAAATAAGCCAATCCCAAAAAACCAAAGGTTGCATGTTTTTTCTGATATATGAATGCTAATTCACAATAAGGGGGGTGGCACTAGGGAAGAACAGAGTTACTTTAGATTAGGTAGAGGGGAGTAAAGAGAGGGGAGAGGTATGGGGTAGGAAAGATAGTAGAGTGAATCAGACATTATTACCTTTTATACATATATGACTGCATGACCAATGTGATCCTACAACATGTACAATAAGAAAAATGAGAAATTATGCTCCATTTATGTATGATACATCAAAATGCATAAATGCATTCTGCTGTTGGGTATAACTAGAACAAATTAAAAAATTAAAAATAAATAAATATAGATATCTTAATAAAAAAACAAAGTAATAATAACAGGGGTGGTCAAAACATCAAACATACCACATACTTAGCCAAGCACACTTTATATCTCTTCTTCCTTTCCCTTGCTTTTTCATTGTACATAAAGCCTTATTGCACACCTTCATCTGAAATTCTTTTAAAAAACATTCTGACAGGTTATTTCTGATTCAAATACATATATAGAGAAGATTTCATATACCTGTCTTCCTGCTTCAATAACAATGGCCAGTCTTTCTTCATCTACACCCCTTCCTATATATTTTGACACAAATCCCAGTGGTACAAACCATGGGCCTACTTGGTGTGCAAACAAATGCTCTTGTGAACAGAGAAGAACTAGTTCCTAGAGTTTTAACTGCACTGAGAAAGGACTATGCAAGGCAGTGCCTCAAGAGAGCAAGGCAGATGAATGTCTCACCTGGAATACACCAAAAAGAATTATAATAAAGATCATTAAAATGAAGAGAAATGTTTTTCCAGCACTCTCCCTATGTCCTACCTTCAAACAGATGCTCTGGTCTCCTCTTCAGCAGAACAAAGAACTGTCCTTGAAATTATATTCAGCTGTGATGTGAGTTTCAAAACTGTCTACTTACAAAATCATTGCAAAGTATTTCAAGCTATCAACAGACATCTTCTTCACTCCCCAAATCTGAAACTGTTCCCTAAAAATAGTATATCTCACATCCTATTTGCCACATAGAGGACTAAGGAAAATGATATAAATTATAATCATTTTATAAATTGTACTTTGCACAAGCAAAGATTCCCTCCACGTACAAACACAGGAAATCGCAGAATATTTGTTCCCCAGAGGCAAGCAAGTTCTCTTAATTTTTATAGTTTTCTTTATAAAAGAATTCAAGTCACTGAATTATGAAACAGGCACAGAGATGAGGAGTCTGACTGGGGATCCATCCCCTAAAATGAGTTCAAGAGGATGAAGGACATCTGTCCCTAAGCTGTATTATTACTTCTGTGACCTGTATCAAGCACCACTGGGTTAAATGACATATCCTCCAGACACACACAGTTTAAAACCCAAAAGCTAAGTCTAGAGAGGAAATGGATTCTAATGCTGCCATAATGGTTTCCTGAATAAACGGCTTCACCACATTGCACCTTCATTTCTCCAGTTATAAAGTAGAGAAAATTACCCTTGCTTATTTCACAGGAGCATTTTTTTTTTTAAGTAAAAAGAATGGTTTGAAATCTTCAAAGAAAGGGCACCATTTTAACCTAATTATTATGAAGGACCCAGAAAGAAACTTGAGCAACAGTCTTAAATCTTGCCAAATTAATCTTTCATTTTATTTTATGAGAGATTAATTTCTGTTAGGGTTTGGGTCTGCAATGTACCCCAAAGGGCCAGGTGTTAAAGGCCTGGTCACCAGTCTGTGGGGCTACTAGGTGGCAGTGGAACCTTCAGAAAGTGGAGTCCAGTGGAAGGAAATTAGGTCACTAGGGGCACAGTCTTGAAGGAGACATTGGGACCCCAGCCTGCTTCTCCCTCCATTCTTTCCTCCTTCCCTACCTCTCACCCTGCTTCTTAGCTGCTATGAGGTAAATACATCTCCAGTGCCAGACCCTCCCCATCATGATGTTCTGCCTTGCCACAAGGTCAAAAACAAGAGGCAACCAACGATAAATAAAACCTCCAAAACCTGAGTCAAAATAAAACTTTCCCCCTTTAAGTTGATTTTCTCAGGTATTTTGTCATAGTGATGGAAAGCTGATAAACACAACTTCTAAGAGTAAGAAATATCCCTTACTGATGTCCATAAACATTGTCTTTCTTTAACTTCACACTGAATAAAACCTTATTTACTATCTCCCTTCTGCTTCCTTTTCCCCAACCATCAGACTTCATCACACTTAATCCTCCCATCTTTTGACTTCTCTATCACCTTTTTCTCTGGTACTTTACCTTCTTCACTTCTACGTCTACCTTAAATTTGTACAGATGAAGTGTTTCATATAGAGAAAACGCCATCAATAAAAGTAATAGAAAGTCTGTATAATTCCAGGGCAAGCAATGAAACTTACATACAAGAGGCAGTTTTCAAGGCAATAGTGCCTTTCAAATAGACTAATTTGTAAGCTTGAGGAGTAACTAGAAACAAAGGAGAGAATATCAAGAGTCTTCACAATATTTTCAAGGGCTGGAGATATAGTTCAGTGGTAGGGCATTTGCCTAGAACAGGCAAAACCCTGGATTCCATCCTCAGCCCTGCAAAGAAAGCATTTTTAAGCACAAATCCAAATACAGTTCATCAGATGCCATTTAATTTCATAGCTCTAATCGTAGCTAACTATGAGAAGTCTGGCTGAAAAGAGAAAACAGCAAGAAATATACAAGCTAAATCCCTTAAATATTGATAGAACAAGGTTAGAAAGAAGCAAGGTGAGGAAATTAGGGGAAATACAAATAGAGATTCCATTTCCCATGAAGTCAAGAAAGATCATTAAATCAAAGTCTTAACTAAGCTAGAAGAATGTGACTGGGGGCTAGGGGAGGCCTAATTAGTTGAGTGTTCTCAGTATCAAGTCTTAAAAATAATAAGGCTGCTAAATTATAAACATCAGGAAAGTGAAATACAAGCTCAAAAGGTTAGGAAAACTGAACTCTCTGACCTTAATTTGAAAGGAAACAGATACAAAGAGGTCAGTTCATCAAAGGTGAGAAGGAAGTTTCTACTATTTGGCTGGCTCTTTTAAATTAATATCATGTAACATTAGCAGGTTAAGGTGTCCTATAAAAATGACACAGAGGGAGAAGCAGATGGGGTAGAAACAACAGCATTTATATCTTAGCAATAGAAAAGTACTGCTGGAAGGATTTACAAGGTGATAACATGACTTATCAAAATTGAAAAGGCTAGCTTTAGTAAATGATGAGAAAGGCATTATGCATGAAAGTAAAGCTAGAGGACTTAAAATAACTCAGTCTGTACATACCAGATTATTTTAAACCAAGTAATCCACTCCAAGAGCCATGAAAGATCACGTTTTATTATCCCTAAGTGGCAGTATTCCCATTAGCATCAAACCAGTAAAGGCAGTCAGATGGAAAAACTGAGTTAGAAGAATATAAAACACTCACCTTTCTAGGGTTTTGTTACACACGCTAAAAGAACCTGAAGATATACATTGACCCAAAAAGGTCCCAGACTTTAAATTCAAAATAAAGGAAAGCAAGTATATTGCCTATTTTTCCAACTGAAACAGAGAAACAGCAATGGTCCAGTGCAATTACCATCTTCCAAGTCAACACCTACATTGGCAGAAAACTTATCAAGGCTTGGCTGATTTCCTCAACACTGACCTGGCCTCTGCTGGGGATAGCACTTCTTGCCATCTCTACTCTGCATCTTAGACATGGGATTTCTGCTTCTCAATGTACTGGCTTCCTATGGATGGAATCCACTCAAAATTCTTATGTTGAAAGCCTAACCCTAGTGCAGTTGTATTTGGGAATGGGGTCACTCTGGAAGTAATTACAGTCAAAGAAGGAATAAGGGTGGGAGTCTGATCCAAAAGGATTAGTGTCCCTGTCAGAAGAAACACCATCATGCTCACTTGCTCTCTTTCTCTCCATATGCAGGCATGAGGGAAGATCATGTGGAGGCTTACCAAGAAGGTGTGTCTACAGGCTAAGAAGAGAGGCCTCACCAAAAAGCCAAGGGTCAAAACTCTGATTGTGGGCTTCCAGCCTCCAGAATTGTGAGAAAACAGATTTTGGTTTTAAAGCCACCTACTATGTGGTTTTTGAGTCGGCTTTGCACTGCTGTGAATAAAATATCTGACAAGAACAACTTAGAATAGGAAAGTTTACTTAGGGCTCACAGTTTCAGAGGTCTCATTCCATAGATGGTCAACTTTATTGGTCTGGACCTAAGGTGAGGCAGCACATCATGGGGGAAGGGCCCAGTGGAGGAAAGCTGCTCACCTCAGGGGAGGTCAGAAAGCACAGAAAGGGAGAGGGAAGGGGCCACAGGGAAGATGCACCCTTCTAGGACTTGCCCCACTGACCCACCTCATTCATTTAATATGTCCTGGTCTAGCATGTGAAATATAGCAGTTAACATGAGAGATCAGATTCCTGACCTTGTGTAATTTATAATTTCTGGATTAACTCCATAAAGTGGATCTCCTTGTCACAGGATCTGTGTAGGATGGTTCTAGTTTCAGCTTCCACTGGCTCTGACAATGCCCAAAGAGGCTCTGTGAATATTTACCTCCTTGATCCTTTCTATGTAACATAAAAAAAAATGTTTTTTTCCAGTATTGGGGATCAAATGCAAGGCCTCATACATGCTACATGCACTCCATAAATGAGCTATCTTCCCAGCCCTTAAAAATTTTAATTTAATTAAAATTCATTAATTAAATTCAAAACAACCATTACCACTATTTCCAAATTTGTTTTGTTTTGTTTTGCTTTGCTTAGTTTTTGTCATTCCCAAACAGAAACATTGTAATATCTTTACTTTTCAAAACTGCCACAGCTTATATAACCTTCCTGGTTGACCATATTCTTTCAAAGATATCTACCTTATCAGCTGCATTACAGGCCTACCTATAATCTATTTCTTTAGGGGCCTATAGGTTACTTTAGTCATTGGGTTTTGATTTCATTATTGGTTTTTCCAGAAGACAAATCTGTCTCTAAACTCTGAGGAGGGAAATAGCCCACTGTTCTGTCTTCATTCCCACTCCTCTGCAAGGAACTTTCTTAAACAATACACTCTATTTCAATTCAACTCTTAGAAATATCTGGAGAGATACCAGAATCGCCTTTCTATAGAAAAGGAAGCTAAAGCCCAAAAGAATTAATGATCTTCCCTAAGGCTACTAAGCTAGTAAAGGAAAAATGCAAGAGTCAATAATAATTCTTCTGTCCTGAAGTAATGACTGACTGACTACTTGTGTTCTGAGTACATAGTAAAGATTAATAATACTCACCAATCCCTATTCTACATGTGAATATTATGTGGAAAATGTTATTAAAGTATATCCTCATACAACTAGATGCATTTACAAAAACAAAAAATGAAAATGTTTTTAAGACACAGGAGAAGCTAAGGAAGTGATTTTAAATGATGTATTCAATAAGATGTTCTCAACGCCTCCCTACAAATGGGTCATCTCCCTCATTTAAGAGAACTGCCTTTTTCTGGAAGCTTCCAGACATCTCAAAGGGTATACTAAATAAAAAGAAACCATGCAGTTTGTTGGTGCATGTCATCTTAGCACTCTGTGGCTTTAATGCAAATTGAAGCTCCGTTACCTGCTGCTTTCAAAGCTCCAAATGATTAAAACAAAAACTTCCAGGTATGGCAAAGGTCAGATTTTACCAGCTATATGTGCTCAGGAGATTCGTGTAACTCTGAAGACAACACAAGTCCTTCTCTTTTCAAGAATTTTTTTTAAAGAATCAACAAAGTAAACAAAGCAAAATGGGGAAATCAGTTTGATGTCAGGATTTTGTATTTGTGAAGTCTGTTTCAGGCAGCTTTTCTGCTGCTGTGACTAAACGATCTAACCAGAACAATTTTAGGAGTAAAAATTTATTTGGGGGTTCACAGTTTCTGAGGTCTTAGTCCGCGCAAGGTCAGCTCCATTCCTCAGGGCTTGAGGTGAGGCCAGACATCATGGTGGGAGAGGGTGTTAGAGGGAAGCATCTCATATCAAGATGATCAGGAAGCAGAGACAGAAAGTCTCCACTCTCCAGATACAAAATATATACCCCAAAGCCACACCTCAATTCCAGTCTCCTCCAGCCACACCCTACCTCTTCAGTTACCACTCAGTTAATCCCTATCAGGGAATTAAATCACTGACTGGGTTAAGACTCTTACAACCCAATCATTTCTCCTCTGAACCTTCTTGCATTGTCTCACACATGAGTTTCTGGAGGACGCCTCATATTCAAACCATAAAACTAACTTACTCAAGAAATCTAGTTATTAAAAATAACTCCTACTTGAGTAATGATCTCAAAGAAGAGGTAATATAGGCTAGTCCTTACATGCATTAAGTTGCAAAAATTAGTAATTAAGTCTCCATCATCTATACTACCCTAATTGTACGTTTCTGCAAAATAATATGTCTTTGCCTGAAGCAAAGATGAAGTAAAGCATATGTACAGATCCTAGCAAATACTGAGACCTTAACACAAGCTTTGAAAAGCATGGGAAAGCCAGACATGGTGGCATGCACCTGTGATCCCAGTTATCTTGAGGCTCAGGCAAAAGGATCACTTGAGCTCAGGAGTTTGGAGACCAGCCAGGGCAACACATGGAGACCCCATCTCAAGAAAGTTAATTAACTAATTAAATAGCAAGGAAGGAGAGGAGGAGTAGCTGAAGCACACTGATTTAAATTAATACTCAATAACACTAAATTTAAAATATCATGGCTTTCTTTGTCCCCCCCCACAAAAAAATAGTAAATAAAATAGAAGATAGTTGTTTTAGTCAGCTTTTTCACCACTGTGACAAAAAGACTTGACAAGAACAATTCTAGAAGAGGAAAAGTTCATTTGGTGCTCATGGTTTCAGAGTTCTCAATCCAAATGCAGCCAACTCCACTCCTTTGGGCCATGGTGGAAGGGTATGGAGGAAGAAAGGAGCTTAGAATATGGCAGTCAGGAAGCAGAGAGATGGTTTCCCTCCTAAGGACAAAATAAAAACCCCAAAGGCAGGCCCCCAGTGGCCTACCTCCCAGTTAATCCATATCAATGGATTAATCCATTGATAAGGTTAAAGCTGTTGCAATCTAATCATTTTACCTCTGAACCTTCTTGTGTTATCTCATACATGAGCTATTGGGCAACACTTCATATCTAAACCAAAACAATAGTCAAGGTCAATATGTCCAATTGTTTTTCACCTATGATTTTTTTCTTACTATTTCTCCTTTAAATTAGGGTGTTTTAAAGGAGCAAGATCAAAGTTGAATAGAAGGAAGACAGCAAGAGGAAACAGAGTTTAAAAAGACAACTTCAGAAAAGAGCAGAAACATTTTGTCATATTAGCAAAGATCACCAGGGAATATTCAATGTATCTGTTCTGAATACCGGCTGCCACTGGATTTGAGGTTTCATGCCACACTTCCTACAAACTCACTACCCTGAACTAGTTCAGAGAGAAGTCATGGGGAAGATGGAGAAAGCACACCTCATAGTTCAGTCTATATATCAAGATTTTAACACAAGTGTTTAAGAGGGTCAGACTCAACTAAAGAAAGATAAGTGATTAGTTCTCCAGGGAAGCTGCAGAAGATAACAATATTCCTGAAATCAGAGGTGCTCTTCTGCCATGTTTCAGATTCGTGGTCCTGAATTATTCATGATCCATAGTCACTTGCTAGACTCACAAATAATGATTCTACCAAGAACATCACCATAGGGAATGTCAAAGAACTAGGCTGGGGCAGGGGGGTCAAAACAACAACAGCAACAACAACAACAAAATAGTTGTTTTAATCAGCTTTTTCACTGCTGTGACTAAATGGATCCAACCAGAACAATTATAGAGGAAGAGAAGTTTCTTTGAGGGCTCATAGTTTCAGAGGTCTCAATCCACAGATAGCAGGCTCCATTTCTTGAGGCTCATGGTGAGGTAGAACATAATGGTGAAGGGAAGCAGCAGAGGGAAGTAGCTCACCTCATGACCAGGACCAAGAGAGAGATTCCACTCCCAGATACAAATGTATACCCAAAGACACACCCCAATTCCCTCCTCCTTCAGCCACACCCTGTCACTTCAGTTACTACTCAGTTAATCACTATCAGGATTGAATCATAGATTGGGTTAAGACCCTTACAACCCAATCATTTCTCCTTTGAACCTTCTTGCACTATTTCACCCATGAACTTTTGAGTGACACCTCACATTCAAACAATAACCATAGTCTTGGCTCATGATTAACCTTAAATGATCTCAACAAGTGAAATGTACTTTTTCTTTCTTCCAAAGGGCATTATATCTTTATAATAACTTTAGTCACAAAAATTAGTTCTGTCCCTGAAAAAGAAGAAAATTTCAAATAAATATTATGAACAAATGTTAATAGTAGAGATATTTAAAAACATAAATAGCTCTGAATAGAATGAAACAAGAATAACAAACATATTTGAAACCAGAGTAGCATTTTTGGGGAAATTGTTGCTCTTGCCATGAGCAGGAGGAAACCAGGACGGCCTTCATGGGTTCTGGTACCTCTTATGTGCTACTGGAAAAAAAAATCATGACTTTTTTCATTGCACTTCATGTTCCTCTTCTGTATCTGACCAACACCTCACTAGGTTCTCATGAGGATCAAATACAACAACATACTCATTCTTAAAGTGTGGACCCCAGACCAGTAGTATGAGCAAGCCAGCAACTTGTTCAAAATGTAGTTTCCAGCCCCACCCAGACCTATTAAATCAGAAGTTCTGATTTAGTACAAATCTGCAATTCTGATGCACTCTAACATTTTAGAACCACTGCAAAGGCAAGTATAAAAGTGAAATGAAAACACTAAACTTTTTTATTATGGGAAAATTAAGAATCTTACATTTGGAGATTTTAAGGATTTTAATTACACATAATTAAATATACATGAGGCTATGTGTGGTTTTTCTTTAGAGCCTATAATCACAATCAGATTTTTAAGCAAATATTACTATAAAATAAATTCATATCTGAAATTATGGTACCTACTAGTGTTAAAATGCACTATTATTTCATTATAATTTTAAAAGGGCTGAAAAGGAAAGAAATTACATATTACTTAAAACAGTAAACACTAAACTAACATTTATTGCAATTTAGTTATTAACAAAGGAAAGGGGAAAAATAAGTCTTACTGGGATCTTTACTTTTTGTAGGCATGAGCAGTATAATCATTTCATTTAAAAAAGTAAAATGTGAAGTCAAAATCAAAAGAATGGGGACTGGGGTTGTGACTCAGTGGTAGAGTGCTTGCCTAACACATGTGAGGCACTGGGTTCGATCCTCAGCACCACCTAAAAATAAATAAATAAAATAAAGGTATTGTGCCCATCTACAACTTAAAAAATATTTTTGAAAAATTTTTTTAGTTGTAGATGGACCTTTATTTTATTTAGTCATTCTACACATAGTACAGAGGACCAAACCCAGTGCCTCACACATGCTAGGCAAGTGCTCTACCACTGAGTTACAACCCCAGCCCCTATTTTTATTTTTTTAAATACATATTTTTTTAGTTGTAGGTAGACACAATACCTTTATTTTATTTTTATGTGGTGCTAAGGATTGAACCCAGGCTCATGCATACTAGGCAAGCACTCTACCACTGAACCACAACCCCAGACCCCTTAAAAAATATTTTTAAAAAATAAAAATTAAATTTAAAAAATGTTGTTATAAAGGATGCATTCCAAGTGATCACAGAAATTTTTGGTTTTGCTTTTTGTTTGTTTGTTTTAGTAGACTTGGGTATTGAACTTCATGGAAGTTTTTAATATAGTAATTACAGAAAGTCTTGGAGTAGTTCTGATAAGTAGGAACAAATTAAAAACAAAATATGCTCAGAAAACTGAGACACAGTATTAACATTGTTTTTTAATGGGGCACATTGGCACATGCCTGTAATTCTAGCAGTTTGGAAGGATGGTACATGCCTGTAAACTCAGTGAATAAGGAGGCTGAGGCAGAAGGATCACCAGTTCAGAGCTAGCCTGGTCAATTTAGCCAGGATTAAAATAAAAGCTGGGAGTGTACTTTAGTGGTAAAGTGCCTCTGGGTTCAATCCTTAGTACCACCAAAAAAAAAAAAAAAAAAAAGATTTTCATTCTGCATTCTAATTAAACCCAATAAAACATGTTAAAACAAAAACATTTCTCATTAGAAATGCCCATAGCTCATACTATTTGCATACCTCATTTGTTAACTCCAGTTAAGAAAACATAGAACTGCAGCCTCTGACAAAGGCAACCTGAGAGTCACATTGGTAGGAATATATATATCTGAAGAAAATCTGGTGGGAAAGTGAGGAACAAGAGATTTGAAGAATAAATGAGCGCTTAAAATATAACAAGATCACATAGGAATAGTTCAATGAAAAGACTTGTCCAAAAAAGTTAAATTACCAACTACATGGAGCTCAAAACTGGAACTAACACATACACACAAACACATACATATATATTTATATACAAATATACATGCTGATTTTTAAGACATTTTTAAATGTGTCCTACAAGTAAAGCTCTAAATGATGCAAAGCACTGGATTAGGTGCCTTGGACAAAGCCTCAGCAATGGCTTTACAGTTTAGTCAGTGGCACAGAGACACAAATCCACCTCAGGTTCCCTACCCACCACTTCCATGCTTTCCCCTCTACTCTCTCTCTAGGCTTCTTCCCCATAATATAAACCAGATCCAAGTTAGCTACTAACCACAGTCAGTAAAAAAGGGTGAAAAGGCCCTATGATTCTATTAAACACAGCCCTACTAGCTTTCTCTTGCTTTCTCAGGGACAGCCTCAGGAAGGCACTGCCCAGCAACACAGCAGCACATTTCCTGCTGAAACCACACCTGTTCTACCAACCTGCCAACAGCTGCCACAGTGTTCTTGGCTGTTCCAGTACTTCCCTTTCTTTTTTATATTATTTAATTCTAGGCCTTCTTTTCCTTCCTTCTTACCTCTGTGACTTTTAAATTTTTATTTTATTTTCAATTTTATTCAAGAGGGAAAATATACATCAAAATGGTAAAAGTAGCAAAGTACCCTAACCCTTGCTAACCCAATCTCATGCTGGGCAACAAAATGGATATAAATTTATCATACATATTCTTTCGTTTTGGGGTGTGCCTAATTAAGGGAAGTGTAGTGGTTGCATGTACTTCTCTATAGCCCATAGTTCTCAGACTTCCTGGTTTCATCACAAAATTTAAGAGGTACATGTGGAAAGGTGCTATAGTGGGAAAGTTGAAACAAAAGACTCTGTGGGATTTTACTTAAATGAAGTATCACTGGAGTCAAAACACTTCTGAAAGGGAAAAATAAACATTGGGGGAGTATATACCATGGCACAGTCTTTCACAGATAATATATCATACATAGAGATGTGACAAATACAGCCATTTGGAATTATGTTATTCAAAAGGGAGCCACTAGCAATATGCACCTATTTAAATTTAAAATAAAATTAAGAGTTCAGTTCCATAGCCATATTCACCACTTTCAAGTTCTTAACAGATCTACATGGCCAGTGACTACCATGCTGTATAGCAGAGAGGACATGTCCTTCATCACAGGAAGCTCTACAGGACAACAGTGATCTAAGAAGCTTTCTCCTAAATAGATTTTACACACACACACAGTCTATAGAAATATTTTTAAGTTCTCTGGAATGATAAGGGTTCTTTGCCACTAAAGCTGGAACTAGAAGCCCATAGTCTTCTGCAAGAGCTCTCTTGCAGCTACCCATTGCTTCTAATCACTATAAATTTTCTGCACTATACCTGGCCTGCTGAGAGCTCCAGGCTCTCACCTCCTATTACATCTGAATCTCTCCTGAATGCCTGGCAAAGATTTGAATCAAAAAAGGGAACAGCTTGCACAAATGACATGATACTTGTTATGGTGTGGATGTGAGGTGCCTCCCAAAACCTCATGTGTGAGACAGTGCAAGAGAAATGATTGGGTTCTAACAGTCTTAACCCAATCTCTTATTTACTCCCCTAATAGGGATTAGCTGAGTGGTAACTGAAGTGGAAGGGTGTGGCTTGAGGAGGTGGAATTGGGCATAGGTTTGGGCTATATATTGTATCTGGTGAGTGGAGTCTCTCTCTGCTTCCTGATCAAATTGTGAGCTGCTTCCCTCAGCCACATTCTGCGGCCATGATGTTCAGCCTCATCTGAAGTCCCAAGGAATGGAGCCAGCCTTCTATGGACTAAGATCTCTGAAACTGTGAGCATTCAAATAAACCTTCCCCTGCTACAATTGTTCTGGTTGGGTCCTTTAGTCATAGCGCAAAATAGGTGACTAAAACAATACTTAAAATTTCCTGGAAATAGATTGACCCACATGAAATCTGTCTCCCATGCAAAATGCAGAATTAAGTTTGTGTTGAGGTTTACTTCAGGTGAGGATGCAAGAAAGCCTTGTGTGATTGTGAAGTCAATAAATAATCTAATGGTTTTAAAAGTGAATGTAAAAACTTTTTTAAATGAATATAATATCATTATCATACAAAAAAGCTGTACTTGCAAAATATTAATTATGCTTAGATTTCCTGTAACATCTGACAGTACTATGGTACTGGGCATCTGTAACAGTAGGTAAATCTTCATAAATGCACACCTGGACTCTATTCCATTTTCAATTGGGTAATTAACATTGTAAACATACAGCAAAAAAGAAAGATTCAAAGATTAAAAGGAAATTGTTGACCTATTTGCATTCTAATTCTAATCTAAATTAACACCCACTCTAAAAGGAAAGAACCTAAGGCTGGCGATGCAGCTCAGAGGCAGAGCACTTACAAAGCATGGATAAGGTTCTGGGTTCAATCTCCCCTTGCCCCACCCCAAAAAAATGAAAACACAAAAGACAGTCTTCACAATCATCACCCACAGCATCACTGTTCAGTTTATTTATTACATTACCTTGAAAATGATAAAGGCAAATTTAATGGGACAAATACATAATTCTAAAAAAAAGAGTGCAAGTTCTTATGAAAGTATGTGTCACTTTTATTTTGTTTTTTGGCAATTCTTGACTGTAACTGCAATGGAACATTCTTTCTCCAAAGAAATGTAAGTGAAAAACTAATGCTTTTGGAAGCTCCAACATTTAACAGAAACAGCACTGCTCAGTATAGAAATTAAAACAGCTTTTAAATATTGGGATTAGAACTTTTATATCAGCCTAGAAGCAAAGAAAACTCAGCAGCAAGGAACACAACTAGTGCTTGGGTCTTGGTTTCTAACACCATTCTCCAATATAAGAAATAGGGTCCAAGCCAGGCATGATGGCACATGCCTATAATCCCAGCAACTCAGGAGGCTGAGGCAGGAGGATTTCAAGTTTGAGGCCAGACTCAGCAACTTAGGGAGACTGTGTCTCAAAATAGAAAACAGAAAGGGCTGGGGATGTGGATCAGTGGTAAAACACCCTGGGAAGGAAGAAAGAAGGAAGGAAGGAAGGAAGGAAGGAAGGAAGGAAGGAAGGAAGGAAGGAAGGAAGGAAGGAAGGAAGGGAGAGAGAAAAAGAAACCAAGGTTTATTGAAAAAACTGTTGCTCCTAGGATTCAAGCAGGAATATGCCAATGCCTGGAGCATCGTATAGTGCCAGAGAGTCAGGACAGACATTTAAGAGCCAAAACAAAACTCCACAATCCTGGAAATATGCCAAAAGGTTACTAGAGTCAACTGAAAGAACTCCCAATGGCCAAAGTTGGAATACTTTGAACAACCACCTACAGTGGAAGTAGACAATAACTCAGGAATAAAATAAATATCCAAAAGAACATACTGATATAAATGAATCATAGAGGCAAATATCCTCTTCAGAGAACTCCAAGTAGTTTATACAAGTATTATTTCCCTTGAAGGAAATGGAATATCACTCCCAACTCCTTATATGTAAGCTAGGCAAAGTAACATCCTTTCAGATACTATGAGAAAACCTGACAAGCACTACCTCTGCCAGGTGATCAAGGCCAACATCCATAACAAGTTAGGCTGACAGAGCCTATCCTGGATATTATGTGATGGAAATGGTCTTCACCTATACGGTCTTTTTCTCCAAAACCTAAAACTCCACTGAGTGAAAAAAACAAAAACAAAAACCCACACTTTGGACAAATCTTACTTTCTTTCCCTATAAAGAAGCTTTTACAAAATACTTCACTAGTGCTCGTTAAAACCATCAAGATGACCAAAACAAAGTCAGAGGAACTATCATAGTCTACTGGAGCCTAAGGCAACATAACAATTAATAGTAATATAGTATTTCATGTAGAATCCTGCTACAGGAGAAGTACCTTAGCTGAAAACCTAAGGAAATCTGAATATTAAGTATGGACTTTCATTAATAACAGTGTATCAATACTGTTCATTAATTATAACAACATACCATACTATAAGGTGCTAATAGGGAAAATTGGGCACAAGGTATATAGAATTTCCTGTACTATCTTCACAAATTTGCTCTAACCCTAAACTTTTCTAAAATTAAAAATCTAATTCAAAATTGTATCCAATCTTTCTACATTAAGTCATACTGCATACAGTTTTTGTTTAATTTTAAAAACACTTGTGTGACATTGAGATCAAAAGTATAAGTTGGATGGCTAGAGTTGTAGCTCAGTGGTAGAAGGCCTACCTAGCACATGTATGGCACTGGGTTCGATCTTCAGCAACACATAAAAATAAAAAATAAAGGTATTGTGTCCACCTACAAATAAAAAAAATATATATAGGTTGGAATCAAACAGTTTGGATTTGAATCCAAGGTTAATGTCCAAGCTAAGTTTTACTAGTTTTGTGCTTGCTTTTTACACCATTTAGAGCTAACATGGGCCCATCCTGGTTTCAGTTATAACCAGTATAATATTTGCTTTCCCAAAAAGAGAAAATAAGATCAGTAAAGTCCCATCAGCTGTAAGCTTATCACGAGGCAGTCATTTCTACTAATGAGCTAGCATTTTTGGTGCTCTGAATAACACTGAGAAAAAGCCCTGGGCACCCTGTGCCCCACTCACAGTCAAGGCAAGTGCTTTCTCCCAAGAACAGATGCAATGTGCAAGGTGATTAATGCCTCTGAGCAAAGTGCAGGACTGATTTTAAGAGCTGTCAGCAACTTTACAAGATATGAACACTACTTGTTTATTTCTACTATTCAGAGGGAGTTAAGTAAATACTATTTTCACAAGCAAAGCTTACTGTAAGAAAAAACAGCAAAATGAATTTGATGAAAGTATCAGAAGATACTTTTAATAAAAAATGTTATTCGTTTTTAAAAGTTCACATATAATAAGATTTATAACTTCTTTCCTCCCAAGAACGCTTCTTAAATGAATATTCATGCAGCAATTGCAATGGCTTTTAGCATCTAAGATAGTCATTAAAGGCTTGTCATCTTGAGGCAACAACGCTGCTGATGCTTCTAAATTATAAGATATTCATCAATAGCTTTGAATTCTGTAGTAGCAACAAAAAAGAAATTAATATTACCACTATGAATAACCAAAGGTCACAATTTTCAGCAAAAACTCAGAATTTTATAGTGTCACCTACTTTTTAATATAAAACTACTGACTTTTATCCTTGACCAGATTGAATAAATAAAAAATGAAATTAAGTAAATGAAAAAGCTGAAAATAATCAGCTCTTCTTGAGATTATTATTAACGAATGGAAACTATGGTTTTTTTTTAACTTAAAATTTCTTAATTAACTATTTAAGAGTTAGATTAACTGTCACTACTATACCTAATACAAATTTGTACCCTCAGGCTATACTCTGTATGTGGAGCTCTGCTGGGACTGCACACCCTCTGTGAAGTCACTGAACTGACAGCATCAGGGAAGGAAAACTAATCTTTTTTCATTTTGGAAAGCATGCCAGCACCAGCAATGGATGCATAAAGGGAAAGGGAACCAGTTAATATTTCTTGGGATTAACAAATGAAAAAATCTGCTTGAGAAATTATTCCTAATCAAGCAAGAACTTAGGAAAAAAGCAACACAGCCAACCTGGCTATCTCATGTTAAAGGGGTTGGGGTCAAGCAAGTTGTGGGTGTAGCTCAGTGGTAGAGCTCTTGCCTAGCATGCTAAGGCCCTGGGTTCCATACCCAGCACTGTGAAAACTGAGAGAACAGAGAAGTTACAGGGCTCTAAATAACAGAAGTTACTCCTAGAGAGTCGCTCCCTTCAGAACACTGTATTACTCATTTGTAGTATTGTGCCATATACCTCAAAATTCAGAAGAGCACATGTGACTGTCTGACTTGAGCTGTATGCTCACAGAAGGACCTTGATTGACAATTACAGTTAAGCCTTTGTCCAAAGACGGAACAAGCTACCCAAAGCAAACATGAGAGTATTGTTCCTAGAGAAGGGAGTTATGCTGACTAAGCAGACAGATGTCCCCTATAACAGAAGAGGCAGAGAGTAGAGAAAAAAACAACCAAACCCCAGCATCTACACTGGGTCTTCTGCTGTTCATAGATCTGATTCAATTCTCAAAAAAAGGGAGATGTATATTATCAGCCCTATTTCACTAAAGCTGAAACTGAAGTTCAGAGTATTAAGTTCCTTAGCTGAAGTTACAGGGTCCTTTCATTCTCTTCTCTCTGCCAACAACAACAGCTTCTTATAAAAGCATCATGTAAAACTTTAAATCCATACTCAGTCTCAGAAATGCCAAAACTCTAGGTTGGTTCCACAATCTAGCTATTGTGAATTGAGCTGCTATAAACATTGATGTGGCTGCATCACTGTAGTATGCTCATTTTAAGTCCTTTGATAAAGAAACTGTGGTACATATACACAATGGAATATTATGCAGCCATAAAGAAGAATAAAATTATGGCATTTGCAGGTAAATGAATGGAGTTGGAGAATATCATGCTAAGCGAAATACGTCAATCCCAAAAAATCAAAGGCTGAATGATTTCTCTGGTAAGTGGATGATGATACATAATGGGGGAGGGTAAGGTAATGGAGGAAGGATGGATTGTGTAGAAATGAGGGGAGAGGACAAGAGGAGAAGAAAGATAGTAGAATGAGACAAACACCATTACCCTATGTACATGTATGATTACACAAATGGTGTGACTCTACTTCATGTACAACCAGAAAAGTGAAAGTTGTATCCCATTTGTGTACAACGAATCAAAATACTAATTTAAAAAAAAAGAAATGCAAAAACCCTTTGAAAATGAACAGTTCTTAGAAACAAGGACATCTTGCCCTCATGTTATTTAGGTTTTTCTCACAATATATTCACCAAATCCTTTTCATTCAACAAAATGGTATTAGTTTATACATAAACATAAAGTTTCTATGCATGATGGCAGATTAAAAAGTCAAGGTAACAAATTCAATTCTCTACCGCTGAGTCACAACCCCAGCCCACAAATTCAATTCTTAAGAGAAATTAAGGGGCTGGGCGTGTTGGCGCACGCCTGTAATCCCAGCACTTGCGAGGCTGAGGCAGGAGGATTGCGAGTTCAAAGCTAGCCTCAGAAACTTAGCGAGGCCCTAAGCAACCCAGTGAAACCCTCTAATAAAATACAAAAAATAGGGCTGGAGATGTGGCTCAGTGGTGGAGTGCCTCTGTTCAATCCCCAGTACCAAAAAAAGAAAAAAAGAAAAAAAGAGAGAGAGAGAGAAATTAAGGGGCTGGAGTTGTAGCTCAATAGTGGAGTGCTTGCCTAGCATGTATGAGGCACTGGGTTTGATTCTCAGCACCACAGGTAAATAAATAAATTAAATTAAATAAAGATCCATCAACAACAACAAAAATTTTTTAAAAAAGACAAATTCATAAACTTGTTTATCTCTACAAACACAGAATGCCTAAGTTTATGAGCTGGTATGTATGGTACTGGGACATGGGACACTAGGTGAGTATATAACTACATATACAAAATCACTAATCCCTAAAGGCAAGCAGCCCTACTAATTCGAGGTCATAGGCAGAAACATTTAAACCAATGCAAACCAAGCATTTTTCTACCAAGTAGAAAACGTGTGTTCATTTCTAGATCAGCTTCACAAACACAAGCAATTCCGTTTATTATCTGGGTCACTCTATCTGTAACCTAAGCAGATGGCATATGCATTTTATGTGGAATATTTAATTAGGCCATCAGAAATGTGGCAGCACCAGCTGTTATGGCCTGCTGACCTTGGTACAGAAGGAGGTTCCAGCAAAATAAGAATGGTAATGTTCAAACAAAACTCAGAAACAGATTCTGTTCATGAAAACATCAGCGGCTCAAAACTTTCCACCTACAAATCAAGAAATGTCACCTTAGGCAGAGTCATCTGGCTCACATAACTCACTTTCAGACCCTCTGGGTTTATTAAAAAATATTTTTGAATGATTTATACTCATATATACTTAGGAAAAAATGGAAATAATAACATTTTTACATAGTTGGTGGATGATTTTTATTTAATTTCTTTTCCTAATAATTTCTACTATGTACTTTTATGATTCGAAATATTTTTAATTAAAAAAAAAAATAACTGATTGTTTGGACCTAGATTGTCCCCCAAAGGCTCCTGTACTAAGCCTTGGTACCCAGCTGGTACAACAACGGAAGGGTAGAACCATTAGAATATGGGGCCTAGGGAGAGAAAGTGTCTCACTGGGAAATGTCCTTGCAGGGTGTATCTCGTCCTCAGTGTGCGTGTGTCTGTCTGTCTCCGTCTCTCTCTCTCTCCCCACTGCCCCACCTTCTTAGCGGCTTTGCGCTGCCACGCCCTTCCCACAGTGACGTTCTGCCTTACCACAGGCCCAGAATCAGGCAGTCATGGACTAACCAAAATAAATCTTTATTCCTTTAAACTGTTTTTCTCAGGTATCTTTTCAGCATGATGGGAAACTGAGGAACACACTTTTACCCATATGTCACTTTATGTGTTATCCCAGTCCCCAAAGCACAACTTTATAAAGCCACATTTCTATAAATGAAACAACTGTACCAGGCATGTGGATGTAGCTCAGTGGTAGAGCACTTGCCTGGCATGTGTGAGGCACTGGGTTCAATCCTCAGCACCACATAAAAATAAATTATTTAAAGGTATAAAAAATACAATAACATTTAAAAACCTATTTTTAAAAACAACCATACCATTTCTCATTTATACATAAGCAATTTCTGACTTCACAAATTTGTCTCTCAAGCTTTCTAATCTCTTAGGGCAAATTGTTCTTCCAGCCCAGTCACAAGATCCCTGATAATCCCAGGCCAGGCCTTCATTTTACCAACAAGAGTTTTACTAGAACCCCATTTCCTCAAAGGATTGCCCCAAGATTTCTCTTTTCCCTAATTCCTCCAACCTACCATCTTTCCTTAAGTTATCAAAATTTTTCATCTGAAGCACTAAATCCAAACAATCACAGAAATTCAATTCTTCCTTGAAGACTAGGATTACTGCTCTCCTATTATCTAATGAAATATACTGCAAATCTTTTCCCACTTGATTCATGTATGATACTTGCTTATATATAAATCTAAGTCTCCACAGTTAGTGAGAGAATATGGGAACACCAAGGTAACACATCTGATCCAATCACTTCTCAACCTCTGCACGCAGAAAGTAAAGAAATTTATTTGTGGAAATTTACACCCGTGCTTCCTTCTCTTACTCATAGGAAATTCCTCTGACCCCAGGCCTTTGTTTCCCACTAACAAGTTCTTTGAGTTAAATTAATACAATAAACATTCCTTGACCTTTGAGCCATATAAATGCAAGAAACTAAGGATTTACCTAGCAACTAGAGCCATAGTCTCTGCTCCATCAGTGATCTTCTCCTTCTTGCTCCCAGGACCATGTTGAATTAATTTGCTAGGCTGGCTCAACAGAATTAAGCTAGTAGCTTAAGCAACAGAAATTTTTCTCACAGTTCTGGAGGCTGGAAGTCTGAGATTTAGGTGTGTGAAGATTTGGTTTCCCCTGACTTCCTCTCTTCTCTGCTGGCAGAGCACCCTCCTGCTGCCTCTTGACATGGTCCATCCTTCTCTGCTCTTATGCCCAGTGCCTATTCATCTTCTTATAAGGACACCAGTCATAGTGAATCAGGCCATCACTCTCTTTAACACCTTATCTCTAAATATGGTTACATTCTAAGGTACTGAGGGTTGGAACTTTAATGTATGGATTTTGGGTGAACACAATTAAGCTCATACTACTCTCCCCCTTTTCCCAGGTCTCTTAGCTTGGTCCTGACTTTAGTAAATAACATGATCAAATGTTGTTAATATCTAACAGGTATTTCCCCTATTCCTAGCCCAGGTCTTCTTCCTATTCTAACTGCTTCCCTTTGCTGGCAAGAGGTGAAAATAGCCTAAACCAGGAGTCTCCAACCCAAATACAGAGGGGCCAGGTAGAGAACCAGAAAGCACCAGTCTCATTTAAAGCTGGAAACCACTACCCTTTCCCAGCTAACCAGAGTCATATGTGAAAACAGATCTCCAGGTATCCAATTCTAACTTAAGAAAACCCAGAAATGCATTTATGCTGAAATTTCCCAAGTTTTACATGTTAGTAACAAACAAAAAACCAGGGATGGGCCCATTTTATTTGTGTAGAGGTGGACTATCTCTTATTTCACTATAATCTCTTAAACTCACTTTACCCATTTCCTAACCTGCCATTCATTCCTCACGTTTCTGAAATCAGGCTTCTTTGCACCAATTCCTTTTCCCCCATCCCACTGAAGCAGCTACTGCCAAATCCTCACATCTTAACTGTCATCCTTCCCAATCCCAAAATGACCTCCCAGAAGGGAAAGAGATACTGAGTGTTTATCTCTGTTCATCCAGTGCTAAGCACTGTTCCCAGCGTAAGTGCGGTCTCAGATAAGAATCACTAAATAAACAACTAGCTTTTCTCTTTATGATCCAAATACAGTGGAGGGATTGTAAAAGAAAGACCAAATAATTTAATAAAGGCTCACCACTTATTAAATTTACTGATTTGCTTCAATGTTTTTACAGATTCCTGCCAACCAGTCATGTATGTACTTTCTTACAAGGCATGATAGCTTAAAATCCCCATTTTTCTTTCAAACAGTAAAATTTAGAGTTTTAAGAGAAAGATTCTGATATCTCTTTTACTCAAAAGGTCATTTATCTGCATGCTTAACTTTTTTTTGGGGGGGGGGTTTACTGGGGATTGAACCCAGGGGTACTCCACCACTGAGCTTCATCCCCAACCCTATTTTGTATTTTTTTTTTGGTACTAGGGATTGAACCCAGGGGCACTCCACCACTGAGCCACATCCCCAGCCCTATTTTGTATTTTTTATTTAGAGACAGGGTCTCACTGAGTTGCTTAGGGCCTCGCTAAGTTGCTGGCTTTGAACTCGCAATCCTCCTGCCTCAGCCTCGTAAGTGCTGGGATTACAGGCGTGCACCACCGTGCCCAGCCATGCTTAACATTTTAGAACACAGTCAAGAAACAGGAAGTTAACTGAGCACGCCTGTAATCCCAGCAGCTCGGGAGGCTGAGGCAGGAGGACTGGGAGTTCAAGCCAGCCTCAGCAAAAGTGAGGTGCTAAGCAACTCAGTGAGGCCCTGTCTCTAAATAATACAAATTAGGGCTGGGGATGTGGCTCAGTGGCCAAGTGTCCCTGGGTTCAATTCCCATTGCGAAAAAGAAAAAGAAAAGGAAAGGATAAAGGAAAGGGAGGAGAGGAGGGGTGGGGGAGTGGAGGGGAGGAAAAGGCAAGGCAAGGCAAGAAAGGAAAGAAACAGAAAAATTCTGAGTGATCAAACTATATGGTCACGATCATTAATTTCACTCACAAGTGATCCCTTCACGTCTACATTCAGAATCTACTGGCTTTTAAATTTGAAACTATCCTAAGGTAACTTCATCGGGACAGGAAATGTATCTGACCAGAACTACTTTCTAATCTATCAGCCTGAAAGCCAGACTTAATTCCTGACATACAGCTTTCTTCTGTGTTTGTTGAGCCCTGGCTGGACTAGACTGGATTTACCCTTCTCTCATCTGCTTGCTTGTGAATGGTCAAATTACTCCAGAAGGGTGGGACCTATGAACAGGACAACAAAAGAGGTTTTCCTACTTGCAAGGAAGCAGTAAATAACATCGTGGGATTTGGATATAAAAGCATAAACCTGGGATGCTTCTTGATAAGGAACTAGTTCAGCAAATAAAAGACTTGAGTGACTTCCTTTTCCAACAGGTTATTTTCTTGACCTGGAAGTTCCTACTGTTCCAGGCAAGGGTTCCATAACCTCTTTCTTTCTCTATAGTATGTAGAGCAATATAATGGGGGAAAGTCTTTCTCCTGGAGCCCTTTCCCCCCAAAAATTTAGTATAATAAGGCTCAGCCCAAGCAACCTCTCTCCCTAAGAAAAAGAAAATGTGAGCGACAGTGTACAATCCTCAAACACCTCTGCATCTGTTCAATTCCTACACAACAGAAATTATACACCTATTATGGATTAAAAATCCCTAGTTCGCCGGGTGCGGTGGCACACACCTGTAATCAGAAGGCCGAGGCTCAGAAGGCTGAGGCAGGAGGATGGTGAGTTCAAAGACAGCCTCAGCAAGGGCAAGACACTAAGCAATTCAGTGAGACCCTGTCTCTAAATAAAATACAAAGTAGGGCTGGGGGTTTAGGTTCAGTGGCCGAGTGCCCCTGAGTTTAATCCCAATTCAAAAAAAAAAAAAAAATCTCTAGCTCTATTACTGTGGGAAGCCAAATTACTTAACTTTTCTAAGTCTTCATTCCCTTACCTGTAAAATGTAGATCATAATATTAAAGGTTGAGAAATATTCAATTTAAGTAGTATGATGATTTACCCATCTTGCCTTCATTCAATTTCCAAAGGAAAACCAAACTTTTCTACTTACTAGAATTACCTTCTGAGCTAAGATATTCATATCAGACTTAGGAAATTGTGCTCACTTATCCCTGGTGTGACACTTAGGACAAGAATCAGATTTTTTTAGTGAAAATCTTTCATGAAACAATATCCTTCCAATATTCTTGGGACATTTTCAGTTAGTTGTGGAAACAGGAAGGGACAGGATAACCTTTTTATATTTATAAAAAACTGGAAACAATTTAAAATTAAAATGAACAAAAGAAAAAACGAGTTCAGATTATACATAAATAAACATCAAAATGGGATGGAAAAATCAATAGTCTACCATAAATCCACATGAAAAAATAAGAGGAATTTTGAATTATCTCTTAACTAAAAGCAATATGCTTACCTGTTCAATGTAGGAGTGCAGAACATCACAGAAGTATAAGAAATAGAGTTGGGATTATATGGCAAGTTCTAGTGGTACCAAAAATCATGCCAAAATGAGAGCGAAAAAACTTTGCACCACATATGTATGCTTGAAACAAAGATTACAAGTATTATTTTTATCTTGCCACAAATGCAAAATAAGCAAAATCAATAACCAATTCTATTTCTAGATTTTTATCCACTGTCCTGCATAAAGGCAATTTGGGCACTGCCTGAGCAGAACTCCTAAGTCAGCATCTTCTCAGACAAGTCAATCTGTCACTCTGACCAATAGATAACTAATACCATGGCAAAAAGAGTGCTTTGTATGTAATGGTTTAATAAAACTCAGAAAAGGTTAGGAAAAACTTAAAACCCTACACACTTTAGTGTTAGAATATTGCATTTTAATGCAGTTTTAGAAACTTCATCATTTCAACTAATTTAACTATGAAAAGCCAAGTTCATAGTATTATAATCCATATTCATTCTTCAATTTCTTTTCAGAAATAACGATTTTCTGAAAATGTTGGCAGACTCAGAGCTGGCTAAAGAAACAAAATTGAGTTCCCTGAACATTTCATTACCAAGCATTATCAGGGAATGCCATTAATGCCATAATACATAAGGCAGGTCTCAGGACTTCAGACTGCCTAAACTAAACATAACGAGCAGTCACTTCTATAAAGAAAATGGTTATTGGCAAATTAGATTGAAGTTATCTGCCACACCCAAACTATGTGAATAGACTATGCTACATATGAAACCATAAAATGTAAATTTCTGGGAATAAGTCACTCATGTTTACTTCTGTCTTTCCAGTTAACCCTTACCACCAACAGATCCTCACTACTTGTAATCTGAATGGATGTTTTTCTTTTTTATTCACATTGCTTCCTCTTCCACATTTTCAGCTTTACCACTGGTCCATGTCCTTATATTAATCTTATTTTGTAAAATGTAAGATCTGTAAGAGCTCTGAGATAGAACTCTTAAGTATATGCCCCCTTATTTCCATTTAAACAACAGCATAAGAAGTGGAAAAGGTCAATGGACTATGAGCTATCAAATGAAGGTGAAAAACAAACCATACAATAGGAA
>JAJEJO010052779.1:18210-83681 GCA_020662805.1 Glaucomys volans | reverse complement strand
GCCACCAGGCCCGGCTCTGATCTTTTATAATGATAATTTCAGATACTCTTGGCTGGTACTATGCAGTGTCTATAGATTATACATATATATATATATGTGTATACATGTGTATATATGTATATATGTACATGTATATATATACATGTATATATATGTCCTGATATATATACATGTGTATACACATGTATATATATGTGTATATATATATACACACATATATATATATATAATTTGTTTAACTTAAATATGTTTGAATGATGTTATGGTTTGGATATGAGGTGTCCCACAAAAGCTCACATGTGAGAGAATACAAGAAATTTCAGAGGAGAAATGGTTGGGTTTTGAGAGCCTTAACCTAATCAGTGAATTAATCCCTGATGGGATTAACTGAGTGGTTACTGGAGGCAGGTGGGATGTGGCTGGAGGAATTCGTTAATTGGGGGCGTTGCTATGGGGTATATATTTTACATTTGGAGAGTGGCGTACCTCCCTCTCTACTTCCTGATCACCATGATGTGAGCTGCTTTCCTCTGCCACCCTTTCCAGCCAAATGTTCAGTCTCACTTGAGCCCCAAGGGATGGAGCTGGCCTTCTGTGGACTAAGACCTCTGAAACCATGAGCCCTCAAATAAACCTTTCTCCTCTATAGTTATGCTGGTCAATCACAGCAGTAGTAAAAAAGCTGACTAAAACAAATGACCTCATAAAATTACAGATTTTATAATGAAATATTTTGACTTTCAGAAAAAATAATTAAAGAGTACTAGGATATTTAGCTGTTCACCATAAAAGTACATAAAATATCATTTGACCCTAAAATACAAATTTATTAACAACTTAGAAGTACCAAATTTTGTGCAATGTGTATTGCTTCTATTATCTGTTCATCTAACTATGTTGTTATTTGGACCAATATAGTTCTATGAGGCAGATTAAGAAATTAAGGGAAAGGAAGTAAAAAGTTTGATAAACATGTTGAAAGAAAAATGCAAAAGCAGACTTCTTAGTTGCTAGAGTTTTGTTGGAATGGCTTGTATTTTTAAGAGCAGTGGAATGGTAGGACAGGAGTTCTTAACTCTGAGGCTTTCACAGAATATTTTGCAATATGTTATGATTTTGATCAAGAATGATAAACTGCATAACATCATAATAGGTTGGAAATTAATACAAAAGATCCTTGTTTAACAACAACAACAACAACAACAAACAACATATTCCGAGGTACAGAGAAGCCATAACATTCCTTAATGATTATTAATAAACAGATATCATTTAGTGAGGCTGGAATGTATCTGATGCAAAATGGGATCTATAGAGTGAATGGAGGAAACCTAGAAAAGCAGAAAGTCTAAGCTTCTTAGTTCATTTTAAAACAGAAGAAAAAGAACTTAAATGTTTCTATTCACTCTTGAGTGTAATCATAATCCAGAATATCTGTATCATTCCAAAACTGTGTGGACACAGATTTTTCTATTTTATTTATGTTCTAAATATCAGTAGATGTTATTTTATAGGTTTTAATGGAGACTTGACTCTGAATTTGCCACAGCATTTTCTTGTGAAACAAACGGTGCAGGCACAAGAGCTTTCTTTCACTTATCTTCATAGTTTAAGAGCCATCCCAGGAGTCTGGAATCCAGGGATGTAGTGGTAGACCTAGTCCAATGATGATGACATAGAATATTTTTATGTGAGTTTATATTCTTCATTGCCTTAATGTAAGTTTATTTAGAGCATTTTCCAAAAAAAAAATGTTTCTTCCAAATGTGGCAATGAAGGTTTTCTTGTCTATATTCTATGATATCCACTGGCCTCACCTGCTGGCCTAACCATGAATGGTATGTGGGTTTGATGACAGAAGCTTAGCATTTTGTTTTCAGGGTGGTAATACTCATCTAATACTCCTTGTTCTGTTTTATGTATGCCAAAAGTGTCAAAACATTTGGGAAACTCACATATGCTTCTCTTATTTTAAAACTTCTGAGGGATAAGAAAAGATTATTGAAAAAGGTTTTTCAGCTCCGTTTCATTCTTCTTAATGCATTTGTAGATTTATATATGGTCCTTTCCAAATATTTCTAAATAACTTAGGTGCTACTGGGAATTATTAATGCAAATAATTTTAATTAGATGCATGGAAGAAAAATAAAGTATGTATACTACTTGAAATCTACTTGAGATAGTACCCCTAATTAATTTGGCATGCTTACTTGTAATAAAACTTAACTTTCATCTGGAGCTCTTAGTTTCAATCCCAGTCTATAATTTGATTTTTGTCTTATTTTCACTTGAATCAAACCCCTACCTTGTACCAGACTATGCTCATATGATTACTACTGAAAAACAATTTCACAAATGACAGATACTGCAATGGATATAGCTCAGTGGCAGAACACCTGCCTAGCAAAAAGAAATAAATAAAAAACTGAGAAAAACTATGTCAGAGTAATAAGAGACAGCTCCATGGATTGGCTTTTTTGAGCAATAGTCTTTTTGCTGATGTTTTCACATCTAATTTTGGCCTCTCTAATCTATTATTATCCCTGAAGGAAGAATAATTATGATATCACTTCATTTGATTGATATTAAGACTTTTTATGGCTGTTAAAATAAAAATGAAAATCTTCAACGTTGTCTGTAAGATCCAGCACGTCCAGGACCCCTTCCTGTTTGTTTCCATTTCATGCCATTGTCCTTCTTGCTTTCTGTGCTGTAGGTACATTGGATTTATTGCAGTTCACCTAAATATCATTCTAAGTTGGTAGAATTTATATTAAGAGAAAGCTTGTAAACATGACACTAGGCAAAGAGAATATCTGCATTTCTATATTAAATATAACCTAAAATATTGACTAACGGTATAACTACACATAGCATGCTAATTTATATTTTGTGAACAGAATTTAATATTGTTTCTTCCATAATAAGAATATATAAAATTGTTCACTCAATTTGTCAGGGAGTGACCGAAGTGTTTTCTGTTTGTTTGTTTGTTTTAAATTTTTGTTGGTACTGGAGATAGAATGTATGATTGATTTGCAACTAAGCCATATCCCCTGCCCTTTAGGGTCTCACTAAGTTGCTTAGGGCCTTGGGTCAGCCTTGAACTTGCTATCCTCCTGCCTCAGCTTCCTGAGGTTGCTGGGATTACCAGAGTGTGCCACCATAGGCAGGACAGTCCTTTTCTTTTCTTTTTTTAAGCAGAAAACTAAAAATAATTGTTTAAATGGAAAAAAAGAAAAGTACATGTAAATTACTTATAAGAATGAATAGCATGTAACAAGATTTCAAAAAATGTATTACTATTTATATTATCTAAGAACTTGCAAAGAAAAGAGCAGGAATAACTTAAAAACCAAGGTCCAGTACCATGCTGTCCAGAAATCCTCCCTAATCCCTCTTCACCTCAACGGTATTTAATGTTTTGGAGATAGTGGAAAATACAGAAAAATTTATGATGACTTCAGATTTGGATTGAAATCCTGCAGCTTAAAGACATAAATGCAGATGCATTTATGTAGCTACATAACTTTACTGAATACAAAGTGAGATTAATATTAATAACTGCAGGGAAATAAATTAAAAATGAGAATTAGACAGGTTAGAATTGTTCATTTAAGATCATACAATTAGTGAGAGAGAGGACTATATTCTTTCTTTGACATCTTGCTCAAACCTACTTCTGCTACCCAAATCTGTCTTCCTACATTTAAACCAAAAGGGGAGCTCAGCTGGGGTCATGGACAGGAAATGATCACAGATGAACCTAAGTTAGGAAAAGAAGTTAAAGCCATATAGAAGGCCTACTCAGAGCAGGATAACTGAAAAAGCTGCAACATCTCAATTATACAGACAATAATTTCTAAAAATATGTATGAAAATAACTAAAAATTATTAAGGTAAATTGATTTGTCTTAAGCCATTAAGATAAAGGTGTATGAAAACATTTCCATGTCTATGACTTCCTACTTCCAGGAGCAATCTGTCTTCCTGGTATTTGCACATGCAATGTAAATGAAGGCCTGCTGAGACTTATCCTATTTACTTGCTAAATCAGGTTGGTCATACATGAATTACCAAAGCCCTGGATGTTATCTTCATTCACTTTCACACTAGGTGTTAGGAACTGGAGAAACTGAAAAGGATGTGCTTCATGTATCCACTTTTGCATTCAAATTAAGATTTTGACAATGGGAGAAAAAGGTGGATATGATAAATGAATACCTGATTGTATTAACTGAGCCAAGAAGAAAACTTATATTCTTAGTTCGTTTCTAGATATCAGAATAGAGAGCCACTGAGTAAGGATTAAGTATATCTTACACCCTTAGAGAAGCAAATCTGTTGAGGAAGTGATTTATCAGACGAAAAAAAAAAATTGACTATTGTGGGATGAAAATATGCAAAAATAAATACTATGCAATTTAAATTAGAGATAGTGTGATTAAACGAAAGAAATATTGAGGGGGTATCCCATAATTTGCAGCTACTTAATTATAGGTGAAAAATAACTCTAATAAAAATAGACTCCCACAGCATTATGATTTTAAGATTTGATGCTAAAATAATATCAATCAAGAGAATTTTTAATAAGCATAGGGAGCTATGTAATTTATTTTAGATAACATTTTAGATAAAATTCTAAGCAAAGAATGGTAGGATTTTCAGTTATTTCTGGTTAGATAACCATTCAATTATTTATAGATATAGCCATTTGATACCTAAATGTTTAGTTATTTAACAATTCATAATAATTTGTTCCACAAAAATACCTGAAGAGATAGAGATGAGAATTCTTCCTAAAATTAATAACAATAAATTGAATAGCCTCACTGAGCATGAGGATATGCACTCAGTAAAAGTACATGTCTGGCTTTGGATCGGTTTTGATGGAAAAATAAAAAGATGATAGTATCATGTGACATATTTTCCCTCATTCAATTTCTAATGACTTTTAAAAAAACAATGTGTTCATTTAAAACAGATTATTATGTAAAGGTGAGTTTTATTGACAGTGTGGGATTACTTACACTAAATATTTTTCTTAGTCTCAGAGTGGCTTCTGCTCTGTTCCTTATGGTAAAAATGATGACAAGAACAACTGAGAATCTGGCGGTCAGCCATGTGAAAACTTGGTTGCCACTTTAAAAAAGTACCAGGATCTAAATTATTTAATTGTTCAGGAGAACAGATTCTTGAATATAAATTCAGCTCTGCATATTTCATACAGGAGTTCTGGAATATGTAAAGTGTTTAAGGAAGTCATCATAAATAGCAGGAAAACCAAGTGATAACAACATTTGTGAATGAACTGAGCATGAATCTTCTAAGTGTTAATTCTGTTCTCTCATGAATGGACCACTGCGAATAAGATGGCAAATGATAGAGAAAATGCTTATTTGTCATTTATTATTCTTGCTTGTCCTTATCAGTAGTAGTTAGTAATTAATCTAATGATGAGGTCAATTATTAAAATCCAGTGTCCTTCTTCACTCTGAGGCTTAACATTCTACCCAATTCACTATGCTCCAGGATGTAGTTTGGGCCAACCCCAGTATTATAGGAAAGAAGTTATGTTGTTGAAAGCAAGGAGATATTATGGATATCTCTGCTTTATAAAATAAAGGTATTTCTGAAAATATAAGTAAATTCTTTAAGAAGTATTTTCTCTTATACTTCGTATGTTTGAGAGCTTTTCTGCCCCTGAAGTCACCTCTGGAAGATAACGATCTCCCTTCTGCTTCCACACAAAATAATCCACAGGGTCTTTCCTTGCCTTTTACTGTGCAATGCCCTTTCAAGAATTTTATATAAAGTTGAGATCTTTAATAAGAGATTTCATATATTTTATAATTTTATGACATGGTGATATTGTCAAGAGTTTCACTCATATTTTGCAGCGGTTTTTATATTGGAAGGAAAAAGGGAAGTGAGATTTGTGTCCAATCGTGGTGAAGAACCTCAGTTCGTTTTCTTCAGTGTGGTTATTCCTTGCCCTTGCTCTCCATGCAACAACGCAGACACCCTCCAAACAGTCACAATGCCCCTCCTGGTAGGCATGAAGAGAGGCAAGTGGAAAGCACACATTTTGAATTTGATAAAAAATGTAAAGGTCAAATACTCATGTAAACAATATCAATCTCTCTCCTCTCACCTGTTTCTCTCCCTCTCCTCTATTTTCTCTTTCTGCAATCATCCATCTATCCCCCACCCCCTACCATTTATCTTTCAATTTACTTATCCACCTTCCATTTAACACTTATTAACCAAAAGTTTGCAAAGACAGCTTCTTTTTTTAATTTGTTCCTTTTAGTTACACATTACAGTAAAATGTATTTTGACACAGTGTACATACATGTAGTTTAATTTCTCATTCTTGTGGTTGTACATGATGTGGAGTTACACTGGTCCTTTATTCATATATGCACATAGGAAAGTTATATCTGATTCATTCTACTCTTTCCCATTCCCATACCCACTCCCTTCCCTTCCTTCCCCTTTATCTAATTCAATGAACTTCTATTCTTCCTCCCCCCACTTATTTTGTGTTAGCATCCACAGATCAGAGAGAACATTTGGCCTCTGTTTTTTGGGATTGGCTTATTTCACTTAGCATGATAGTCTCCACTTCCATCCATTTACCAGCAAATGCCATAATTTCATTCTTCTTTATGGGTGAGTAATATTCCATTGTGTATATGTACTACGTTTTCTTTATCCATTCATTTGTTGAAGGGCACCTAGGTTGATTCCATAGCTTAGCTATTGTGAATTGAGCTGCTACAAACATTGATGTGGCCACATTGCTATAGAATGCTGATTTTAAATCATTTGGGTATATGTGTAAAGGCAACTTCTACGTTGGTGAAGAATAAATCATAGTGGTATCATAATAGCCTTTTAAAGTCATGATTTCATGGTTTTTCAAAACAATCTTCTCTGTTTCTTGTCTTTACTTATGTGTAACTTCCAAATCCACCACCCTACATTCCAATAGTGCATTTTCAATAGGATTGATTCCTCATACTGATAATTGCATATAAAATTGCTATTATTCTTTTCGAATTGCAAAGAATGTATATCATAAGTAAGAGAAAAGTGTATAAATTGATGTTCAGTTTTAAAAGGTACCTATGGTTAATTTTGACCTTGTTACACTTTTTGTTTTGTATTGTTTTTAGAATAGTACGGATGTCAGATTTTTGTTTACTTATTTGGTTTTCTCGGGTAGGGGAAGAATAATTTTAATAACTCTTCTTTTTTCATGTTTTTTTTTGCCAGATGATAAGGATAGGATCTTGGAAAATTAAGTTATATCAAATGTAGCCAAAAGCAAGATTGTTTCTTAGAACACATTGGCTGTAATTGATTGCAATTTCTTCAGACATTTTAAACTACCTAATTTCTAGGCAATGAAAACTAATCATTTACATGCCAAAGATTTATATACTGTCAGAGTATGTTTTAGAAATCCTACATTGTTTTCATGTTTTAAAAGTAATGCATATATTCATTATAGGAACTTCAAAAATTTCAGAAAAACTTTAGATATTTTTAAAGGCCTTTAACACCCAATTACTACAAAGCAGCTAATGAGATTCTTCTATTTTCCTTTCAATAATTTGTAGTATGTGCCTCTGTGTGTGTCCTTGTATACAACAATTAATATGTAAAATACATATGTACTAAGTACGTTGTCTGAATATGTACATGTATGTATATATGTTTATAAAATAGTCCTGCATTCTTTTCACATATTGTATTTTTAAAAATGCTGTAACCTGAAAAATTGTTGGTAATATAATTTTGTTATTACAATAAACAGTTACATTATTATTATTATTATTATTATTATTATTATTATTTTTGAACTGGGGATTGAATTCAGGGGCACTCGGCCACTGAGCCACATCCCCAGCCCTACTTTGTATTTTGTTTAGAGACAGGGTCTCACTGAGTTGCTTAGGGCCTCGCTAAGTTACTGAGGCTGGCTTTGAACTCACGATCCTCCTGCCCCAGCCTACCAAGTCGCTGGGATTACAGATGTGCACCACCGCGCCTGACTACATAATTTTTTTTTTTTTTTAGATATTGAGGCTATTTCTAATTTGAGGTTATGATATCTGCTGCAGGTATTGTGAAATATGCTTCAAAATACACAGATTTTCCTTTTAAATTCAGGTTCACATGTTTTCTTGGCATAGTGTAATTAAAGCAGTGCATAGAGATGGACTCTTATGTTGAATAAATGACTGCTCCCCCTGAATCAAGGTTAGTGGGACAGCATTGATTTTTGTGTCTTTAACACAGGACATGTGCTTGACATGTGACGCCAGGGCTTTCTCCTATTTTCCATTCGTTTTCCTGAATCTGATGTCTTAGCCTGCTGGAAAAATCTCTTGAGGTTGACAAGGAGTTAGAGTGTTAAAAAGTCCAATGATGTTTCAGGCAACATAAAATATCACAGTGCCAGAAGTTGTCGGCTGCATGTCTTAGACATGATGCTTCTTTTTCTTCTTTCACTCTTGATAGTTGATGCTCTGACTCTCTTCTGTCAGTGAGGAGTGCTTCTCATCTTTGGCTGCTTTCCTCATCGCCCTTCATGGTGTTGGCTCTGTCACTTAATAGTGTGACCCCCAAAACTGTTATTTCTTCTTTATTGCTCATCTTGATTGGTGGTTCAAATGTTTTCCTTGCATAAAGCTGTTCTTAGAACAGAATACATCACTTCCACCTCCAATGGGCCTGTCACACTTCTATTACAGCAATGTTGCTGAAAACAATGATGTGCAAATTTGCTGGAATTTAGGTTCTTTTGAAAAGTAAAGATAGAGAAATGAAGCTCAGTTTAGAAAATGCTAAAATATTTTACCTAAAGATTATGTTTCCCTGTTATTTTTGATGTATTGCCATTTACTTTATGATGTTAGATGGCTAATGGAATTTTTTGAAGTGAATTCTTTTTAAGTAAAAATATTTTTAAAAATTAAAAAAAAATCTTCATCTGTTTTATTCCTTTTAATTAAATTCCCTTTGTTTAATTAAAATCACACTGGGCCATGAAATTTAAAGTCTAGAAAGCACAGTAATATGGAACTGACAGTGAAATACATTTACTTGTTTACATGTACAAATCCAACAGAATTTGAGCTTTTCAAGAGAATGACTGTGTCCTTATTTTTTTACCTTGCCTCATGAAAAGTGTCCCCAAATGTTTGTTATATTTTATTTGTTTTTTGTTAGATGTCCCTATGAGTTTATTATATTATTTAGGTGTAAATAATGAGCAATATAATTACCATTATTTTAGAGAGGTAAGTTACTACTCCATAAGGTAGTGACTTACAGCAGGATAAAAGCATGAATTGAAATTGGAACATTTTAGTTGAATATCTGTCTCATTTTTTATTAATGTTGTAACTTTCCTTTTAGTATCATCAACTTATAGTCTTTGTATTTTTAAATATCTGCATTTGACAGATTCATTTCTTTAATTCTCATTTTTCAATAAATTTGAATTTTAGCCCACACTTAAACAACACTATTTACATAAAAAAGTGTTCTAAACATATCAAGTTTGATTCCATAACTCCATGGAATTTCATTCAATTAAATATCAAATTACTGACTTCAATAAATCATCAAATTACTTAAACAGTTCAAATCGTTTAAAACACCCCTACCAAGAACAACCAATTACATGTTTGTGATGTTTATTTTATCTATAGGTGTTATTTTAGATTAATTGATTTACTCAATGTGTACTGTTAGTGTTCCTTATTTTGAGGGACAAAAGAATCATCTCTATTTTCATATAACTTCCATATATACTAATGCAAAAAAATCAAGGCCCTTGGAAGTATTTCATGTCTTAGAATAATCAAAGTTAATAATGATAACAATTTGTTTGTAATTTGACTGAAGACTTACATTATAGGCACAATATTGATTGCTTCATTAATCAAATGACTGCTCAATTCATTTACTCGGCAGCATGGTAGAGTGTCTACTATGTGCCAAGTACCATTGTCAGAATCAGTAATATAATCATGGAAAAATGGAAAAAGTTCCTACCTCTGTAGAACTTACATTCAAGTGGGTGGGAAGAGGCAGAAAATAAAATTAAAAATTAATATATAGAACTGCAGGCAATAATAAGAGCTTTGAAAAAATTTAAATGAAAGGGAATGAGGACAATAGGATGGAATGGGTGGGGTAGGGATTTTTTACTGTTGTGCAGAGGGCAATTGGAAGACTCACTGACCATGAGGCATACCTGTAGAGACCGGAAGGGATAGTGCTGGGACCAGCACAGCCAAACTCTCTGTGCCAGCAAGGGGTGAAGGGGGATTGGAAAAATAAAGACTCACCAACACAGATATTGAAGATAAAACTAGGATCAGGTGGAGCTCTGCTCTCTGATGGAGATGCAGATATAAAGAGTTATGCTGGCAATCTTTTTTTGTATATGTCTCATTATCAGGTGAAAGACTATGCAGACATTACTCTGTATTCAGGAAAGTTAGAGAAACTAGGACATCTATGTAGCTTTTCTACAGTTGCAATCCACAGTTGCAAAGTACAATGTTAGGAGATTTGTGTAGCTCTCAAGGAATCGGATTATTTAAAATTATTGTAAAGTGGGGGCAGGAACTGGAGAAGCAGAGCTGGTGAAACTTTGTAGTTGTCTAGCACAAGAATTCCTTCCTTCCCAGGAGCTGTGTGCCTGAGATCAAGGTCAGAGCTGATAGGACTCTTGCTCAGAGCCTCCTCATGCAGGGCATTGCCACAGCAGCTAAGCATCCTGTGGCCTTGCACAGAAACATTCCTAGGCACCAGGCATGCCACAGCCATGAAGTCATCAGAGACCCCCAATCTCAGTCACTGCTCTCCCATACTGTCACCACGCTCCACAGGAGAGAGTGTCCCATTAGTTGTCTGGGGAAAGAGTGTTCTAGGAAAGAGAACAAATACAAAACTCTGAGAAGGCAGCCAGCTTTGCTTTATGTATCTTATTCCCAATGTAGGAGAGAGAGTGAAGAACTTAGCAGGAATTCTGTTTTCTGTTCTTATTGTTCCAAGATGAAAGTATATTATTTGTAGTCCTATTTTAAAATATTGAAATACAAGTCCAGTGTCTTTATTCATCAAATGTTATCCTCTTAATGAAGCTGCCCCCAACACAGAATAAGGCACTCCCTCCTCTGTCCTCCAGGGGCAGCTGTGGTAATAGTTTTCAAGACTGTTCCACCAGTGAGAGTGGGTGTATGATGAAGTTTATGCTAAGGGAAAAATGAGGAAAGCAATTAAAATAATTGAAAATCCCAGATTGATACCTCATTTCAAAGACATAATTGAAATAGGAAATTGAGATGTGTCTGATTCATTTGGCATCATAAGATAACATCAGTCTAAAGTTTATCAGACTTTTAGCATTCAGTTTGTCTATACTTAGTAAAATGAAAATTAGATGTTTATTTATTTACCTATTTGTGAGGATATCAGGGACTGAAAGTGATTTTCATTTTAACCTAATTCGAATTTCATGAATTCTTGTATTAAGCTATGGTTTTAGAAATAATATATAAAAAATTAAATATTTTAATGCTCTTAGATCTTTTCATTTTGAAGATTTGAAGTAACAAGTTCCATCATTGCAGTGTTATATTTAGAAAGCATGGGTTAATTGTTTTTTATTTTTAATTTTTTCTTTTTTTCTTTTCAGATTGAATAGTCCTCATCTGTAGATGGGATTTAGTGCCTTACAACCATGAACTGGAAAGTTATGTGCTAAAACAAAGCACTATTATTGGTGGAGGTTTATTGTTCCTAAACGTTATGGATAGGTCACCATACTGTCTAAAAGGAGAGTTATGTTATTTCCCACTCCTCGAAGAAAATTTTTATATTTCCTTCTCACACATGGAAAACCTTGGATTTCTTTCTAAGCATTGTTTAGATACACAGATACACATCATTCATTCATTCATCAGAAATAAAGATCACATCAAAATTGACTGAATTGGACAGCTATTTATAAAACCTCAGAAAGGATTTCCATTGTTCAGTTATGTTGAAGTAACATGGTTCAAATTTATTCTGTGGTCTTAAACAACTAAAAATCTATATAAAAATCTGTAAAGCAACTTTCAAATTTATAAGTGATCTTAGATTAAGGAGAAGCTAAGGAAATGGGCTACAGAGTTTCCAGGCTGAAGTACAGAGAGAAGGAACCCAAACAGATCTCAGTGGCCCCCCTGTGTTGAGGAGACAGAGTATTTGGGGAGGCCGAGGTAGCTGAAATCAGCAGGGTCATGCTCCAGAGGGGAGTGAGCTGCACAATGGGGCCCAGAAATTTACAGAAGGTTCATTCAGTGCTAAACTCAGAACTCATCAGAACATTTCTTTGAGGAAAATACTCAAGGCTAGGAAAAGGGCTAGTGGAAAAGAACAGGTAAACCAATTCTCAGGAGCTCACAGGGGATTTGCATTTCTGGCTTTCTTTTTGTTTTTTTTTTTTTCTTCTTTTTTTGGTTCATTGTACACAAATCGAGTACACCTATCTTTTTTCTGGTTGTACACAAAGTAGACTCATACAATTTGCGTATTCATACATATGCATAGGGTAATGATGTTTGTCTCATTCTATTATCTTTCCTCCCCCTCCTCATTTTCCTCTCTACAATCCATCCTTTCTCCATTCTTCCTTTACAACCCCCACCCCCATTATGTGTCATCAACCACTTATCAGAGAAATCATTTGACCTTTGGTTTTCTGGGATTGGCTCATTTCACTTTAACATGATCTTCTCCAATTCCATCCATTTACCTGCAAATGTCCTATTTTTATTATTCTTTATGGCTGAATAATATTCCATTGTGTATATATACCACAATTTCTTTATTCATTCTTCAATTGAAGGGCATCTAGGTTGGTTCCATAATCTAGGTATAATGAATTATAAACATTGATGTGGCTGCATCACTGTAGTATGCTGATTTTAAGTCTTTTGAGTATAGGTCAAGGAGTGGGATAGCTGGGTCAAATGATGGTTCCATTCTGATTTTTCTAAGGAATCTCCGTACTGCATTCCAGCGTGGCTGCATTAATTTGCAACAACACCAGGAATGTATGAGTGTCCCTTTTTTCCCCACATCCTCGCCAACACCTATTATTGCTTGTATTCTTTATAATAAACATTCTAATTGGGGTGAGATGATATCTTAGGGCAGTTTTGTTTTGCATTTCTCTTATTATTAGAGATGTTGAACATTTTCTCATATGTCTGTTGATTGCCTGTATTTTGTCTTCTGTGAAGTGTCTGCTCATTTCCTTAGCCCATTTATTGTTGGATTATTTGTACTCTTGGTATATAAAGGTTTTTGAGTTCTTTATAGATTCTGGATATTCGTGCTCTATCTGAAGTGTGTGTGGCAAAGATTTTCTCCCACTCTGTAGGTTCTCTCTTCACATTATTGTTTCCTTTGCTGAGAAAAAACTTTTTAATTTGAATCTATCCCAATTATTGATTTCTGCTTTTATTTCTTGTGCTTTGGGAGACATGTTAAGGAAGTCTGGTCCTAAGCCAATATGATGAATATTTGGACCTACTTTTTCCTCTATTAGGTGCAGGGTTTCTGGTCTAATTCCTGGGTCCTTGATCCATTTTGAGTTGAGATTTTCACAGGGTGAGAGATTTTCATTTTGTTGCATATGGATTTCCAGTTTTCCCAGCACCATTTGTTGAAGAGGCTATCTTTTCTCCATTGTATGTTTTTGGCTCTTTTGTCAAGTATGAGATACCTGTATTTGTGTGGGTTTGTTTCTGTGTCCTCTATTCTGTCATTAGAGATATGGGTCTGAAATTTCCTTTCCTTGATGTGTCCTTCTTTGGTTTTGGTATCAGGGTGATATTAACTTCATAGAATGAGTTTGGAAGGGTTCCCTCCTCTTCTATTTCATGGAATACTTTGAGGAGTTTTGGAATGAGTTCTTTGAAGGTCTTGTAGAACTTGGCTGAGAGTCCATCTGGTCCTGACCTTTTCTTGTTAGGCAGGCTTTTGATGACTTTTTCTATTTCATTGCTTGAAATTGATCTATTTAAATTGTGTATGTCCTCCAGATTCAGTTTGGGTGGATCATATGTCTCTAGAAACCTGTTGATGTCTTCGAGATTTTCTACTTTGTTGGAGTATAGATTTTCAAAATAGTTTCTAATCATCTTTTGTATTTCAAAATTCTGTCATGATAGTTCCTTTTTCTTACTGAATTTTAGTAATTTGAGTTTTCTCTCTCCTCTTCGTTAGTGTGGCTAAAGGTTTATCAATTTTGCTTATTTTTTCAAAGAACCAACTTTTTGTTTTGTCAGCTTTTTGAGTTGTTTCTTTTGTTTCAATTTTATTGATTTCTGCTCTGATTTTAATTATTTCCTGTCTTCTACTACTTTTGGTATTGATCTGTTCTTTTTCTAGTGTTTTGAGCTGTAATGTGAGGTCGTTTATTTGTTGACTTTTCATTCTTTTATTGAGTATGGTCATTTTGGCTTATTTTTGGCTTTTAACCTGACTTGGTTTCTCTTTTAATTGGCTATTCTTTTATGGTAATTCCTCCCTTTGCTGACTTACATTGTTTTTCATTTCTTCCTCTTGGAATATTTTTCTGAGAATGTTCTGTAGTGTAGCTTTCTATTTGTGAATTCTTTTAGCTCTTCATTATGGAAGGATTTTATTTCATTATCAAATCTGAAGGTAAGTTTTGCTGTATATAAGATTCTTGATTGGCATCCATTTTCTTTCAGAGCTTGAAATATGTTGTTCCAGGCCCTTCTTGCTTTTAGGGTCTGGGCTGAAGAATCTGATGATATCCATATTGGTTTCCCCCTGTATGTAATCTGATGCTTTTCTCTCACAGTCTTTAAAATTCTATCTTTATTTTGTATGTTAGGTATTTTCATTATAATATGCCTCGGTGTGGATCTGTTGTAATTTTGTGCATTTGGTGTCCTGTAAGACTCTTGTAATTGATTTTCCATCTCATTCGTCAGATTTGGGAAATTTTCTGATATTATTTCATTGAACAGATTATTCATTCCCTTGGTTTGTATCTCTGTGCCTTCCTCAATCCCAAGAACTCTTAAATTTGGTCTTTTCATGATGTCCCATATTTCTTGGTGGTTCCACTCATGATTCCTTACCAAGTTCTCTGTTTGATCAACTTTATTTTCTAGATTAAATATTTTGTCTTCATTGTCTGAGGTTCTGTCTTCCAAGTGATCTAGCCTGTTATGCTTTCTATTGATTTTTTTATTTGGTTTATTGTTTCCTTCATTTCAAGGATTTCTGTTTTGTTTTTTTTTTCCAGAATCTCTATCTCTGTATTAAATATTTTTTGCTTCCTGAAATTGCTCTTTTAGATGTTTTTTGGTGCAAACATTCATTGCCTGAATTTTCTCTCTCATCTCTTTGTTCACTTCTCAGATCATTTTAATTATTTACATTCTGAACTCCCTTTCTGACATTCCTTCTACCATATTGTCATTAGATTCCATTGATATAGCATCTAGGTTTGTTTGGGACCCTTTCTCCCCTTGTTTTCTTATGATGTTCGTGTATTTTCCCCTCTAGTAGTGTGAATCAGAGGTATTGCAGTTTTCCTTTAAAGACTTATAGTGTCCCTGCAGATTTCCAATTCCTCACCTTGAAGAGATTAATATTAGCAGCACACCATATAACCAATATGAGTCCTTAATCTATATAGACCCTATTTAGCTATTAACTGTGCTTTCATAATATTCAGAGATGAGTTCAAATTATTATCTATAGCATAACCAATAAGTTTGCAATAAGGACCACAATTTCAAATGGTGGAAAAAGAGGAAGAGGAGGGTTGTAGAATATAATGTTAATGAGATAGGAAGTGAGTCTATAGAGGTACTATGTTGTAGGAATAGTGAAATTGGAATTAAAAGAAATAGGTTTTTAGCATGAGAAAAGAAAATGTCTCCAAGGAAACAGATATATAAGAGGACAATGAGTGATAAGAATATTAATAAAAGAAAAAAGTAGGAATATAGTAGGTATAATAGGAATAATCATAATAATACTACTATTTTAAAAAGTTCTGCAATAAAATTATACTGTACTGTTCAAACCTCCTATTTTTCAGTAGTCTGATGCCTGAGAGGTGCTTGATATTGCAGTGTCCCAAGAAAGCTGCTGTCCCACTGCCTCCAGATCAGGAATAATCAATGCTTGTGGGCAAAGACAACCTGGTGTTAATAGATGGTCAGTCACAGCGTGGGTGTAGGCCTGGGTACTAGACCAGGGTATGGGTCACAGACCTGTGATTGGTGCTGGAGATGGCAGGCCTGATGGCTCCGTGGGCCTGTGTTCACAGCCAGGGCTTCCCACGGCAGGCCTATGGTCGGACCTGGGGAGATCCGAGTGGCTGGTAATTGGCATTTCTAATAGTAACAGTTGGGAAAGCTTGTACTATTTGGTGGAATCATGCCTCAGTTGTAAGGTTTCTGAAATAGTGAGACTGCTATGAGAAAATATCATAGGTTGGGTGGTTTATAAGCAACTAATTTTTCACAATTGTGAAATCTGAGAAGCCAAGACTAAGGCACTGACAAAGAGGGTGTCTGATGAACTTGAGTTTTCTAATTCATAGCTTGCACCTTCTAGCTATGGCAGAAGAGGTAAACAAACCAGTTGGCCCCATTTTATAATAATAAGGATTTGCATCTGAACACTGTATGCTGCAATGAATGTTTAGTAAGTATAACTCATTACAGAGTGTGGGCTTTGATGTTCTCAACACATCCTGGTAGTTTCTATGGTAGGAGTTCCAAAATGCTGCTCCACACAAATAGGACAAAACTGGTACATGTAAGTCCTCTTTTTTGCTGGCACAATTAAGGTTGAGTTTAATGTCTTCACAAGTGGTCTGTCTTCATCTTGCCACATGTTTCATGATAATCAGCCTCTGAAATAATTTGTGTTCGTGACTCCAGCCTTGTAAGTATGTTTTACGAAGTTTCCTGAGAGGCACAAACCCCATTTGACTCTACGAGTTCAAGGCAAAGGCAGATACACATTGTCTTTTATGTCATTTGCCTTGATAAGCCTAGGTTGTAACAGGTGCACTACACATTAATCACAGAGGGTCAGAAATACTAATAAACACTCATATGGCCTTCACACAAGTCACACATATATCAACACATCCAAATACATGTTTATGCCACTCCTTCAGGCTCATTTCTAGAAATTATTCAGCTATAATAATAATGTAAAAAGTAAATAACTGCACATTTTCTTGCAAATGTGCTGAGGTACTATAGAAGTTAAACTTAGAGAATGAAATTCGTGCTTTAAAACAACTGAATGAATTCTTCCATTTTTTAGTCACAGTAGGTTTGATGTTTGACCTGGAAAACTAATAAAGACTGGAGACCTCACTTTGTTCTTGACAAGGACTGTTGAGCTCTCTGGTTGCAGTTCAAGCTGAAGAACATTCCTAATAAGATTTTTTCTAGCTCATTTTCTTGCAAATGAAATCTCTGCCTTACCTCATCCTTAGTTATGAAAAATAAGTTCACTAACCTTAGGTAACTGTTGCTGAATGAAGTTCTAATTTAATTGTTCAATAACCCTCCACATATCAAGTGTTCTTCATGTTCAATTGGAGCAACATTTGGATTTTGGAAATTGCTTCATTTAATTACCTGTTTTGTTACTCAGTTTCATATTTCCTAATTTACTTATATAAAGAAAATCTACTTATGAATGAAGGATTTGAGCCCACTATGGATTATGATTTCTACTTGATCATTTGATCATTTGGAATTGGATTTGATAATATTTCCTGACAATTCTGCTCATTTTATCTATACCTGTCTCTATTCTTCCTAGTATGGGGAGTGGTGTATGCCTTTTTCTGGTGAAATGTCACCAGCATTCTGCAAATTAGGAAAACCAAGAATGCATCCTCAATCAACCTTAAAGCACTGTCTACTTGAGAAAGTCATTGTGTTCATTTGCAGGTGATTTGTTTTGCTCCATTGTGTTTTGATTTCTACTTTCAGCCAGATCATTTGTATATCAGGCCACAGAAGGTCTCTCAAGATTGCTTCTTGTGAAATCGAGTGACTCCTTTTTATTTTTCTGTTGAAATTGTTTCCTTTTTCCAGAGGATTTCTTTTCCTTAGGAAAATTTTGCATCCATTTAAATGTCTTGCCATCTCTCCCTTATCAGGCTTACTGATTTTTAAACCTAAGCACTTGGAGCATATAAAATCAATGATGTGTACTAAGTTTTCTATTCGTTCCAGATAAATTGCATCCAAGACTTCACCTTTTCCCGCCTGCCCAGCGCTATCCTCCAAAGAGCCCAAGCATATCCGACAGATGTTATATATATCGGCTGAATCTGTGCTGATTTTCCAGCATAGTGAGATGAGTCCAGACTAGGCTTGGAAGAAACTGACAAAATTATATGGAAGAACATCTCTGTGGCTTTATCTCTATAGCATACATTTTAGTCTGATGGCAGATTATTTCTGAAAGTAATAACTCCTGCTTATACAAATGAATATGTGAATAGAAAAAAGGACTGAAGAGTTAATAAGCATGTGTTGGTGTCTGTCATGTTTACTGTCTCAAAGAAGTAGATAAAAATAAGCATGACTAAGACAGCATTCTGTCCTTAGTTTTTCTTAATCTCATATCTGTGGATGGATTTCAGAACTTTAATATCCATGATTTAACTTTCAGAGTTTTTCAAGGATGCAAAACTCTTTTTAATAGTGTTTATATTGATTTCCTAGGACACTTGTAACAATTTACCACAAACTTGATTTAAAACAACCACATTTACTCTCAGAGTTCTGGAGGTCAGAATCTGGAATGGTTCCACTAAGTCTAGATCAAGGTATCTGCAGGGCTGTGCTCCCTTCCAGAGACTCTCAGGAGAGAATCAATTTCCTGGTGTTCTTGGACTTCCAGAGCTGCATCTCTGGATCATGGCTCCCTCGGTTTTAAAGCCAGTGGTGTCATCTTGCTTCAGTTGCCATGCTGCTTTCTGATTCCCTATGTCTTCCTCTTTACTTAGCTTTTCTGGTTAACATAGGATTATCTCTTCATCTTGAGATCCTTAATCACATCTTCAAAGATACTTTTGTTAAAAAGGTAGTATTCACAGGTTCAGTGGATTAGGAATCTGGATTTCTTTGGGGCCCTTACTCAGCCTCCTACAGTATCTGAAGCACCGCTTTAATCCAGGATTTAATTGTTTTAAATGAAGCCACCAATTGTGAATGATTGTTTCCAGTGTGAATGAAAGACCACAGAGTTTATTTAAAATGTTAATCTAAACATTTAAATGGATGAACTATTAACACTAAATAATGTGTTCTGATGTCAACTTCAACATCTGCCTCTGAAACTGATGAAATCTAGTCATGGTAGACATTGATAACCCTCTTGTCCTAATCCTCTTCTTTCTGTATCTTGATGTTTTTCCCCTTTTTTCTTGATTTTTTAAATGCCCACAGTTCTGTTTGCCACCAGCAGCAGTTTCAATTGCAAGAGTAATTTTCTGAATTTATTTAGGCCCAATGTAATGGATAATATTTTCCAGTTATTTCTCAATTTATGTTTATTCCAACTAATTTCTTTTTAAAAAGAAAAATAAGTATTAAATTGTGTTCTGTATGAAAAAGGAGCTTAAATATGTTAATCATTTAAAAAATGAGCATGGTAAAAATCAGTGAAGGCAAATTGTGAAAACATTCCAAGTGGAAAATCACCATGAATAACAGTGAGATGAAGTTCATGTGTCACTTGCCATGGGATCTGACTTCTGGAAAACTGAATTGGGTGTCCCTGTATCCTCACATAATATTTAACTATGCTGGGGTCACTGAAGTGTCTCCCTGCAGTGATCTGAAGTTTTTTGTTTCCACAGATTCATATGTTGGACCCTAATAGCCAATGTGATGGTGTTAACCGCTGGAGCCTTTGGGAAACAATGAAGTCATGAGGGCTCCCCTGTCATGAAGGAGTTAGTGTCTTTATAAAATAAGTTGAAAGGAATATCCTTGCTGCTTCTGCCAAGTGAGGACACAGCAATAATGCACCAACTTGGAAGCAGAGAGCATACTCTCACCAGAGGCTACCATCTTAGACATCCCAACCTCCATAGCTGTGAGAAATAATTTTCTATTGCTTATGTATTACCAAGTCTAAGGGATTTTGTTATAGCAGGCTGGAGACACTCCTAATGAGACTGAAGTCATGGTTGTGCCTTCTCTTTATAGTTCTAACTCCCAGTCCTTTGTCTGGGATACACCGGCAGAACAAATATTTGTAGCCAATGGAAGCTATTTGTATTAGATTGAATATTAGAAATGGGAGGTGTGAATCTGATTAGCATGAGAATGCATGTGAAGGGGAAATGAGGGGAAAGCACACAATAAGAATGGCTCATTGCTAAGATTCTTTAAAGCCACGGGAAAATTTTTATCTGCAAACTTTATCAATAATGAACAGTAAAAGAGAGTGCAGAGACAAGGAGATAAACCAGATAAGCTATTCCTGTAATTCTCATCTAAGATAATGAGAACCTGAATCATGGTTGTCTCAGGCAGTCTGGACTGCTATAATAAAATCCCATACACTGGAGGGATTAAAACAAGACATATTTATTTTTCACTGTTTTGGAGGCTGAAAGTCTGAGCGAGGGTGCCTGCATGGTCAACCTCTGGTGAGGACTCTCTTGTAGACTGCAGATTACTGACTTCTTGTATCCTTCCATAATTGAAAGAGAAATAGGTAGTTCTCTGGTTTCATCTTATAAAATGCTTCACTTTCTTGACCTAATTATCTCCCAAAGGTCCCATCCACAAGTACCATCATGTTAAGATGAGGGTTTCAATACATAAGTCCTGGAGGGACACGTTTAGTCTATTGCAATGGCTTAATCAGTTAATACAAAGGAGAAGAGAGAAAGAAACAGGTGGGCAGAAGGGAAATTTCAAACAGTAAGGATAGTACTGCCAACTAGATTCTTAATGTACTCACAACCTTATTATGCATTTCTAATTATATCTATTATTCAGGTTGGAAATAACATTTGTAATTTTATTCCATATCTCAAGGTAGTCATTCTGAAAGCTCGGTTTTTAAAATCACATTCCACCACTTCAAGCAGTATTCCTATCATTTTATGTATTCCTCCTCAAATGAGTCCAAGTCACCAGGTGCAAGTCACAAGTCATGAAAGGATTAGTGTCTTTAAAAAAGAAATACTTTCAGTATTTACAAACTGTCCTTTTAATATCATTTTCCTCTGTTGTTTCAGGAATATGTTTAATTTGTTTAGGAATCAGATTTGCTCAAATACTATTCCTGGCATTTTTATTGCATTCATTAAATGTTCTCTTGTTTGCTGATCTGGATAAATTAAATTTTCCATTACTACAAATTTCACTCTGTAAAAAATGCCAGTTTATTAATTCAGCCCTTGCTTTATCCAAATCATTCTTTCTTATTGTACATCTATATCCTAATCCCTGTGCTCAAACTGAAGTAAAAAATGAATTATTTGATACTTTTAATCAAGAAGTATGTGATGGGACTCTACTTCATGCATATCACTAAAAGGAGTACATGATCCCTGTGTTTTAATATTTTGATCTTCTCTTGAGTTTCATGTTCTCTCCAATACACCTTTTCCCAAAGTGTGTCTAATGTCTTCCTTCTCTCTGCTGTCACATCTAAACATCAACTATAAGTTCCAATTGATTATTTCTCTAGCATACTGTAAAGAAATTTCATGACTAAATTATTCAAATATATTTAATTATTTTTAAAGTCTAAGTTTTGGCTGAAAGTATGTTTTTTCTCATTTTAAATTTTTTTCTAACTTGATTGTTCCAGTTCAAGAATATCTTAAAATTCTGTTTTTGTTGCAACACAGAAGACATTTACTTTAAAAATGATAGTTGCTTGATTGGAGGATGTTCTCTGCAAGTCAATTTTAAAGTAATCATTGATTATTTTTATTCTAATTTAAACCAAAGAGTGGAGTTTCTTCTTAAGCAGGCTTCAATATTTAAAAGACATTATATTAAAGAATGATAACACATTAATTTATAAATTATTTTGTGTATACTAAGAAAAACTAAAATATAATTAAAAATCTATATTAGATACAATTGGATGGCATATGATGTCTGACTTGGTCTCTTATTTTCAATGAAGATTTAAGTATTTAATGCAAAGGTGACTTTATATAGTGGTAAATTTTTAAGATGCTATATCTTTAATATTTTTTTCTGATGTGTTAGTAATTTTTTGAAAAAAGGACATCCCCTCCTCCCTACCTTTAATTATTTTTAAGTTATCATAAATACTCATTGAGCAAATAAGAGAACAAGATATTGGAATAATTAGACATTATTGCTTTAAGTTTCTTAGAAGATGAAATATATAATGTTTCTTGTATTAAACCTATAGATTTGAAGCAATAAATTTTATAAATTGAAAAAATATATAACAAATTGATTTATACCAATTTATTTACCAAGTCCTTTCTAATGTTATGCAGCTTTTTTTTTTTTTTTTTTGTACCTGGGATTGAACCCAGGTGCTTACTACTGAGCCACACCCCAGCCCCTTTTCATATTTTATTTAGAGACAGGGTCTCACTGAGTTGCTCAGTGCCTCACTAAGTTGCTCAGTGCCTCACTAAGTTGCTGAGGCTGGCTTCAAACTCTGAGATCCTCCTATCAGCCTCCCGAGTTGGTGGGATTACAGGAGTGTGCCATTGCACCCAGAACATTTTGTTTTTTTTTTAAAAGAAGTGCTTAATGGAAAATAAAATTAAGAAGCATTGGGGAGAACCAAATTTAGGGTTGCATTTATTTCATTATTTAGTTCCTTTTTGATGAGTGTTGTATGAAATGAAGTCTCAAGTGATTGCAGAAGGGCAATCAGGTTTGTTCTTAATAGGAAAATGTGTGTGTGTGTGTGTGTGTGTGTGTGTGCACAAATGCATAAGTATCTGGGAATGGGATGGATGCAAATAACATAATGTACTCTAAAAGGCAACATCCTAACACTTAGCAAAATGAAGGCAACTTCAGGTATGCAAAGACTATCGTATAATACAGGATTAAGGGACCATAAAGCTGTAATATAGTTGGCATCTTGGATCTCTGAGCATTTCCTATAATTATTAGTTTGCAGTGGGGAGATGGAGTAATGGATACTGGGATGACTATTCGGAGTTTCTGGTAACATAGTTGCTGGGCTGCTGAGTTTCAGCAGCAATTTATAATCAAAAGTTCTTGGAGAAAAATGCTGACATCTTTCTGCTACCTTAGAGGTAATTGCATCTTTAGGACCAATGTACAATTTCTAGTATCTCTATATCAAAGAGTGGATCTTGCTCAAGTATCTATGACCTTAAAATCAGATTTTATTTCAAGGCCTGCCCTTTCCTCTTAACATCAATCTCCTTACCTTTTTACATTGCAGTTATTCAAGCTTATAACATGCTGCTGTTCACTTGCTTACTTGATTATTTTACACCTGAACTTAATAACCATCTTATGGTGAAAAACAGCTGCTCACCTTCCTTGTTACTTGTGATTGTCATTGACTGAGAAAATAGCCTCAGGGACAGATATGCCACAGCGACTCAGCCACAGGCAGTGCAAGTAGAATGTTTTGAAAGGAAGTGTATAGCCCTCTTCTGCATTGTGTCAAGGGGTAAATTAATCATCAAGTGATGCAGGATCACAATCCAGGATCATTTCATTGAGCAGTAGAAATGAGGGTCACTTCAGTGAGGAGGTATAAACCTAATCAGTAAATTGGTCTTTTAAATCTGCAAATGAAAAAACATGTAATTTTTTTTCTCATTTTAAGTTAATCTAAATAAAATATTGTGGTTACAAGTTTAAAGAAGACATCAGAATAAGTGGCAGAATATCCAAGATAAAGTGATTTCTTAGTCTGAGAAGAATCTTCCTGTATGAACTGTACCACAGTCACCTGTAATCCATGGTTTTGATTTCCAGTTTCAGTTACCAGTGGTCAAAAATGGTCCAAAAATTTTCACTGAAATTGTCAATAAATAAGCAATTCAAAAGTTTTAAATAACTTGCAATCAAATATGTTGTTATAATTTATTCTATTTTACTATTTTATTATTAATCATTGATTAATGATATTCTTATTGTGCATAAATTAGACTATATCACAGCTACATATCATAGTGTACATAGGACTCTGTACTATCTTTGGTTTCAGGTATCCACTGGGGACCTTTGAAAGTATCCACCACAGATAAGGGAGGACCTCAGTACTTTATCCACAGATAATGCTTAACTCCGTCCCTGACCCTAATACTACAGCTTTCTGGATTTCTAATCCATGGAAGAAATTGACAATTGGATGAAAGAATGGAGTGGTCTGTTTCTTGTATTATCGTGCAGTATTTTAAGAGATCTAAAGTTTACATTTTTGCTTTTCAGATGGTTTGGAAATGTCTTTTCATTATAAAAACTAAGTCAAGAAAAGTGATGTTCTGGGACACATTTACATTTAATCACTCTTGTGGGGTTAAATAAGATAATAAAACATTTATAAAGTGCCTGGTTACAAGTTTACACTTGTAAACTTTCCATGTGTGGCTTTTTACACATAATATGCACTCCATGAATGGCTTTTTACTTCTCTCTCTCGAAAGAAAATGAACTGGAAAATGGAAAAGTGTGGAAAAATTCACCATAGTACTAGAACTAATGTTCAGTTGGATTGAACACATGATGTGCAACAAAGATTGGAAAACAGTCTAGATTTGTACCCAGAAACAAAAAAGACTTTTGTGTATTTAGCACCTAGATCCTACCTAGTCTCTGCCCTGATGATAATGATCATGAGTGTAATGATAATGATTATTGTGTTTGAAATAATCATCTGTTAATTTTTTCCTAAATGTACACATAAGGTGTTCTGGATCAGAGTCAATTTAAAAATTAGTATTTACATAATAACTGCATTGATGTTGTTCCCTTCATCCCACTATTCACCTCTGAACCATCCAATGAAAGCTAGGATGAAGTCTCCTATGTGGGTGGTCTCACACTCTCTAAGTGAGGGGTGAAAGAAAATGGATTTTATCCTTGTGTATACAGTAGAAAGGATGGCTGCCCCAGACACAAATCTCAAATGAAGGAAGAAAATTTTCTGTTCTTTGGAGATGAGAAGAAAAAGATAAATTGGATTCTTACTCTGAACTGTTGGAGTTTAAATCTCTTCAAAGGACAGATAAACCTCATTGTCTCTACCTTGTGTGACTAGAGATATCTCAAGGGTCCTGAGTCTTGGTCTCTCTTGAAATGTAAACACAAAGCTTATTGAGTTAGGTGAATCTCTTTTGAGTTCTCTCACCATTCAAGCAGTTGTAAATTTACTTCCAAAGATTTGTTCGTGGTTCAGGATCTCATGTTTTCAGAATAAATTATTTAGCGAGTACACTGCTGGAACATTGAAATGTTTTCTTAGCACTCCATAATGATGCTGATACTGGTTAATATATATCCAGCACTTGTCATGTAGCAAAACGATTCTGAGCATTTTACTTAGAATTTATAGTATTTCATTAATCTCCATTATTGGTGAGGGTACTGCTGCTTAAATGAGAAAACAGACACAAAGAAGTTAATAAAACATCTTAGGTCATACAGGTAGAAATTGGCACAGACAGAATTTGAATGCAATTGTTTGATCCCAGAGTCTGCTAGGTATATGCTTTATTAAGATGGGAGGGGGAGTTCAGTAGTATCACAACAAATGACCTTTATATTGTTAAATTCCTTATGTTGAGTGGAGGATGAAGTTCAGGCCCAGGAAGCAAGTTTTGGGGCTCTGCAAGTAGAAGAAGATGCCAGATGCAGTGAGGATAGTACACGTGTTTTATTCAAAGGTGGCAATAGCCTCCATTCTCCAGCTTCTACTTTAGCCCCCAGGAAGTTCCATTCCCTGACCCCTCCTTGGTCTTTTCCATATGCAGGTCACAGAAGGCACATTGCCAACAGACTACCTCAGTGAGCACTATTTATGACCTTGAGAACATACACTGACTGAGTGTCTATGACATTAACTGCACACTGATCATAACATAATCAATTCATAACCTTGGCTACATACAAAAACATAACATAACCCACCAGAAGTCTCAGCAAGGTAGCCTAACTATAGCCATTTTGGGCCTGCCCCAGCATTTTCCCACTTTTGAATCCTTGCTATACAATCTACATGACTGAGATCTTCCACAATGATCTTTTAGTAAGCTCTGCATCCATAGGTTACAGTAAGACAAGCTTCAACATATAATCATAAAATAAGCCCCATCACCTGGGATTACTAAAAAACATTGCCAGTTTCATTCCATATTGAGGTGGCAATAAAAATCTTTCCCAGCCACATCCAATTGTCCAGGACATAGCCTGATTCACCAGAGTAGTCTGGTAGTAGAACTCACAGGCGTTTGCCACTCTGGTGTAGGTTTGTGCCCAGTTCCCAATGGTATTGGCCAGAACACCCCCACAGGCAAAAGAACAAAGCAGTTACTGCCTTCGTACACATAAATCACGCCCATCTGGGAGAATGCATGTCAGCTTTGAGTCTGGGAAAGCACAGTGGGCCCCTGAGGCAGCTTCCCTGGGCAGTGATGCCACATTCGTACAGCTTGGTCCTGAACTTCAGGTTCACCAGCACTGGGGAAGTCATAATTGGCCAAAGGGAAACAACAAATGTGCTTTTTAATGTCTGTGTACCCTCTGTAGGACCTAGCCAAGGCACATATATGGGGGGGGGGTCATTCTCTAGTTACCCATGGTGTCACAGGGAGATCACACTCTAAATCTGTTCCTCAGGGGCTAAAAGAGCTACCCAACTAAAGTAGGAGGGCTTTACTTTCAGGGCCTGTCCAATACACAGTTTGCTTCCAATTCAAGCTAGTGGGTGCAGAAAAAGAACATTTTCTTGCTTCCCCAACCAAAACTTAAGCACAGCATCCTTTGTGCTGAACCTGTTCTGGTACTGCTATGCAGTGCAGCAAAGCCTCCACAGGAGCTGATCCCCCTTGTCAGCGATGATCATTTAGAGCTCTCACATTGATCATTTAGAGCTCTGCCCATGGATGCTGTGCCCACTCCTTCACAGAAGGTGGATTGACTGCAGTCCTAAGTTCTTGCTTCAGAGGCCATTATATCTTTCTATCATACCTACAACCTGTGGATGATATGGGAAGTGAAGCTTCCATTGAATCTGTAACTGAGTTGCCCATCAGTGCATATTCTGACCTAGGAATGGGTCCCTTGATAGCTGTGTATTGTAATGACCTGGGTGTACAAGGTGGACAATACTGTCAGGGTACAAATTGATTCATTTGACCACTGGACCAGGCAAGCCTGAAGCTATATCCACTACCATCAAGGCAAACCTGGCCCCTTCTGACTTTGAAAGAGCCAATGTAATCAATTTGCAATCATGTCAAAGGGATGCATCCATGCATTACCAGGCCATCCATAGCTCCAAAGCATCAGGGATGTGGATACTCGTGAGCACAACCACACATGCCTGGCAGGCCATTTCCAGGGCATACCATGTTAAAGGAAGCCTCTGTTGTTTGACTAAAATCTGCCTAGTTTTCACCTCTGCATGCTGTAGGTGTCAATGAAACACAGCTGCAGGTCCATTGGAGGCACCTATTCTAATCACTGCTCCCTAACTAACATATCACTCCCTGGGCTAATCAAGGAAACATGGTCAGTAACATGCCTGATAGTCACCTGTTCCTGGCAACTTGACTCTCAGCTCTTGTCACAGGGGATACTGCATTTGCTATCACCATTCAACTCAGTTCACTGGGTATTTTGTCTTATATAGGTATCAAACCAGACAGAATCTGTTTCTAGTTCTACAGCTGCTGCCATCCACATAGTCCATGGTTGGAGTCATTTGTGTACTAAACACTGAACAGTCAAACCCGGTATAGCCCTCCAAGGCATGGGCTTGTTTCCGGTTTACTTACATAAATAATAGGCACTAGCACTTCCTGAAGTCTCTTGTCTTCCTAGCATACCTGGTCCTTTTCTTGGCCTCTGCTGGCTCCTAATACACTTGGGCTCTCTCTCTGCCCCAGTGAACAGTACATCCAAGTCACAAGGTTGTGTGGGGTCACTAACATGTAGCATATGGAGTTTTTTGCCTCTTTTGGCTCCTGGCACCTCTAAATCTCACAGGCATAGCAACAAAGTGGCCAGGGGCCCTCCTAGTCTGTCCAGATTGTTTCCTCAAGCTCATGAACTCCACTTGACTGGTGGAACGTGGTGAACTTGGTCACCTCTGCTAGCCCTGATGGCAACTGCCTAGTAGAGCCACCAGTTGCTGCTGTTTTTTTCTGCATTACATCTGGCCGGACTTGCAGGTGTTAAATCACCCTCCTCTTCCTCCTTGGACTCTATTAGGACTGTGTGGGAGGCTGAGGCACATTTTCAAGGTACAAAGATCCTCCTCTAGTGACTATACACTGGCTCTCAAGGCATTTTCCTTATCTTGTAACTCCCTTATTTTGACAGTCTCTGGGAAAGCTGCATGAGATTTTGCTCTCAAAACTGTAAGAAACATTTATTTCATGACCTCAGCAGCCATTTGTGTGGCTCCTCAGACCCTTTCTCTATCTCATCTGCACTTCTGTTATCAAGATTGTCCTTGGCCATGGGCTGGTGCCTGTGTTCCACTGCTCAGTTAACAGTCTGCTCTGCCAGGTCCCTGGGCAATCAGATGTCTTCTCTGTGCTCACAGGGAATCCATCTACTGTATCTCAACTCTGATACATGTTAATAGGAAATTCATGTTAATAGGACTTTGACAACTGGGTGCTACATGCCCCATAGGTCCCTCTTATCTACCATGATCAATGCACCTCTCACCCATTGAATATTCTGCCAATGGTTGCATGGAGGGTTGGCCTTAGGTGCAGGAAGCAATATTTAGGGCTCAGCAGGTGACAGAAGATGCAAGATGATGAGGATAGTAGACATGCTTTATTCAGAGGTGGCAATAGCCTCCAGCTTCAGCTTTAACCCCCAGTCAGTTTAATTTGCCCCATATCCCAGACTTTTCCATGTTTTTTCTTTTTCTTTTTTTTTTTTTTTTTTAATATATATGCAGGTCAAAGATGGCACATTGCCAACAGGTTACATTACTGGGCTCCTGCTCACAGCCAATGTTTATAAGCTTGAGTACATATACTGGCTCAGTTTTTATGACCTTGACTACGTACTAATCATAACAACCAATTCATGACCTTGGTTACGTACTAAAAACATAACATAGCCTTCCAGAAGCCTCAGCATGGAAGCCTAACTATTTCTATTTTGGGCCTGCCCCAACACCTAAGTAGGAAGGCTATTGTTACAGAGCTGGGGCCTTCTGTGAAACTGAGGCATCAAAGATCCCCTTCATCCCCAGATCTTGCAATCAAGTCAGAAATGTGGCTCAGAGTAACAATCATGAGTTTATTAGAAGGATTGGGAAAGGGGAATAGGGGGCACCCTCAAGGGAAAGTGTGAGTCCAATGAGAGGAGTTGGACAGTGTGGTTCTACTGCCCATCAGTTTTATTGGAGGTTTCCCCAGGAAGTTTCCAGAGAGTCCCACCTATGTCCAACTCTACTGTTGCATGTATCTAAACAAAAAAAAAAAAATAGAAAGCACAGTCTGGGTGTGGTTGTGCATGTCTATAGTCCCAGTGGCTCAGGAGGCTCTGACAGGAGCATCACAAATTCAAAGCCAGCCTCAGCAAAAGCGAGGCACTAAGCAACTCAGTAAGACCCTGTCTCTAAATAACATACAAAATAGGGTTGGGGATGTGGCTTAGTGTTTGATGAGTGCCCCTGAGTTTAATCCTTGCTAGCCTCTCTCCAAAAAAAAAAAAAAAAAAAAAAAAAAGAAAAGAGGTCAGCGCAGCACAAAGGGTTCAATTTTATGAATGATTTCTTCAACCTCATGTTCCCACCATTCACATCTGGTCGTCCCGTCACAATCATCACTCTTGTACTAGGCTTCCTGACCACCCCTTATGTAAATAAGCCTCACCTCTCTGAATTTCTGTGGAGCTCTTTCTACTACAGCAGCAACACACAAGGTAAATATATTCAATTGATTTACAATTAGAAGAGATTTACATACCTTTGAGCTAGAGGTTTCGTCTTGTCTATTTTTGGGTACCCTAAAGTCTAGCGCAGTTAGGTTATATTCAAGACAGAGGCCCTTGATAATTATCTTTGTGTGAACAATTAAGAACACAGTACACAGTGTAGAAGAACTCTAATGAGCATTAGGCGTCTATACTTCTCTCCTCCTGGGAGCCATAGTCCATCTGTGGAGTAAACCAAGAAAGAAAGAAGTAACTGGTGAAAACGCATGCTCTGTGGATAAATTAAGAGGTTTCCATCAATTAATTTGCTTAAACATAAAGTCCAATTCCAGTGTCCTGTTGATGCTTACTGAAACAAAAACACACTCTCAGTCAGGGCGAAAGGGATAACAGGGGTAAGTCGAAGAGTGAAACTTTTCTTCAGAGATTATATAAATGTAAACTTCAATCTAGTCATTGCCCTAATTATCATGAATTCTGAATTAATAAAAATCCTGAATAAATGAGAATTTTTCACCCTGAGATTGAAAGTTAAAATTTTCAACTGACCTAGTTTCCTCCATATCACAGTAGTTAAATTCTTCCTTATTTGTAGTATTTTATTCAAATATATATATAATATTGAAACCATTTATATATATATGTATATATATTTGTATATATATATAAATATGTGTGTGTGTATATATATATATATATATATATAATATTGAAAGCCTTTTCTGGAGCTTTACCTTTAATTCTTGATGAACATTTCTATAAAACAAAGAAAAATATGAAGTCAATAATACAGGGTTTGCCACCATAGGAATAGTTAACATGAGGGAAAGGAAGCAATCACAATGATAAATCTTATCTAAGATACGATCCTTTTAAATGATGATGCTTTTTTTATTTAGGTTTTGTATATTTTATCATTAAATTTATAAGCTTGTACTTAAAGCTAACTCTAATTATAAAATTATTGAAATTATTTAAAATTATAGACGATTCTATAGGTGTAAAGGTTACTAATCAGTTTACTAGGGAAGATGTAACTATGCTCTAGGTCCTAAAAACATCCAAAAAAATAATAAAGGATTGTATTGAAATATTCGTGTATTTCAAATGTAAGTAATTGACTCCTATCTCAGTAGTAATACTAAGGCAACTATAATGAATATTTCCATAAAATTTAGTAGGTCAAGATTCAATCCCTTATCTAAGTAAATTACCCAATCTCAAAAGTTTTGTTTTATGAATCTTTAAGTTCACTATTCAGAATAGTTTATTATTTTATTAGAAAGGTCAAAAGAAAAACAGAAGTAGTATAAAATTAAAGTATAATGTGAAAGGTTCAATGAAGATTTATCTAATTGGTTTATTGCAGATTTCAAATCTTTGAAAAGCTACCCATGTCTTTAGGCAAGATAAACTTTATATCATGGGAGTCCTAATTATAAACCTGACATTTCAGATGAAAAATCCCACTGGCTTACTATAAAATGAGGTAACAATAAGACATGAAGTACTTTAAAAATCAATTCAATAGAATATAGCTTTAAAGGAGGAATGCATTTCTTTGTACTGAATTATGTCTTGAAGAAGAACTTCGGTTCACTTAGTCTTTGGAAACCTGTCAACCAGTGCCCTGTTCATTCTATTTCTTGTCTTGGGTCACCCACAAACTGGAAAGTGTCTTTTTCTGTTTTCCTCCATACCAACTTGAATGCCTCAGTGTGCCTAAAAGATGAGGGTAGAGGAAAGCCATGCCACTCTAGGCTGGGACCTAGGAAACCTCTCTCGATTGACCTAGGGCAGATACATAAGACCCTTTGTACTAATGCTTAGCTAGCTGTGATCACCTTGCATGGATTGGCTTGGCCATACTTCTACTTGTTTTGAAGCCAAGGTACATTGATTCTGTGATATTCATCAAGTGTAAATATCTCAAAATCATAACAAAAGAGGAAATGAGTTTGATTTTTCATGTTTTGGAAAAGAGTTAAGTTCCAGGTGATTTTTACTGCATGGTATATATCTAGAAGTTCAGCAAGATCACATGTTTACTTTAATGTTGAATTTGAAGTGATATTATGGTTGTTTAGGTCTGAGGTATTGTGTAGATTATAGACAGCCAGCATTTTGTTTTATATTTAAGTTTCTGAAAATATTTTCAAAGCTAATATGCTGATATTGAAGGTATCTTAACCCTTCGAGTTGAAAGGTAACTGTTACCACTGTTCCCCTAAATATTCCACCTTTTAATGCAATTAACCTTTTTTCATTTTAACAATATATCCATTGTAGAATATTAAAATGGAAAAGAAAATATCAAAGTAAAAGAGAACCTTCCAGTATCTCTTCATAAACAGTAGAAAAGGGATATCAAATAGATTTCTCTCTCATGCCAGTTGTAAGAGATTAGTAATGATTACCTGGAGGGCTATGTAAGGAGGAATCTTAGTGTAAATATGATCTCAGAAAAGAAGAAGATTAAAAAACTCTATCTGCTATGGGTTCTTGGTATTTACCATCTGTCAGCAAATCCCTCATTTTTTGCAAGAGATTTTCAGAAGACTGCAAATCCCTATATTCAAATAAAAGCATATAATCCTTCCTTTCTTCCACAAAAATATATATATGCCCAAAGAATAAGTAGTACTGATGTTTGAATTCTAGTCCTTCTGATTGGCTCATTCACCAGGTGAGAAACTCACTCCAGCCCATTTTAATGTGTATGGTTCAAGCTTGGTTCTTAGAAAAATCACAACTTATTTTCATGGATTTTCAGGTTGAAAATACAACTGTTGAATCTTTAGATGTAAAGAATGTATTTTTATAACTAATGTTCAAATGTTTTCTACAAAGCCATGGACTGATGCTCTATTTTAATATTTTGTTCAATTCAATATTTACTTAAGAACTAAATCATGAGATTAATTGGGCCAAATCATTCATCTGAGGAAAAAGAAAGTCCCTTTACTTCCAGAATAAATTGGGAACATTGTCCCAGAACTCTGTAAACAAGGTGACTAGTGGTGTGAGATATTAGGGATGAATGTAAGATATTAAGTGCCACAAGAAAACTTTCGGTAGCTTCGCCATTGAATTTGAAGGATAACAACATCATTAAGAAGAAAGTCTATGCTGTGAAAACCCTGTCCAAAGCCATAACTGCCAGTGGAATCTACCCAAATGAATCGCTGAACTCAGTCTGAGCACAGACGGCTGACAGCCGGACCCACACCTAGGAGATGAGACCTCTCAGGTTCGAGGTGACCCAGCCAGAACAGGTAGATCTGGATGTGCTGCACTCACAGTTGTCACCATGTAATATGGATAGGCCATTAAGAAAGCCCCAATGTCACGCTCCCCAGAGCCACGGTCTGCTTGTTTTGCCGCATGTAGTAAACAGCTCTCTCACTAGAACTGGCAGCACTTGGTGGTAATATTCTCTTCCCTTCACACTGATTTAGGAGGCTTTCAGAGGTAGTTCCAGCAGTAAGAAGGCTCTGTGTGTAGTAAGTATTGTGTGTGTGTGTGTGTGTGTGTGTGTGTGTATGTGGCATTATGATGCATTTTTGTCACATTGCTCTAAATACACTGAAAATTTTATTTAACCAAGTCCTTAGTAAGAAATGAATAGTTTCCCTTTTAGAATTTGATTGGCATGCATGAAAGCAGGGGGCTGCTCTTCATTGTTCTAAAATGACTAGGAGCTTTTGTTTACCTAGTGAATTCTGATTGACTTTCTACTTTATCAGTTTGTGACTTTGCCAACTTTCCTTTTCAGGCTTCGCCAAGGCTTCCTTGAGACAGGCTATCAAGATAGCGCCTCTAAGTGCTTGCTATGACAGGCTTCCCAAATGGCTGCAAAACAATTAAAACTACAGCTAAAACATTTCCTCTGGGCTCAATCTCAACATGAACAAAAGGAACTTCAGAGTCTAAACATTCCCACCACAGTGTGGAGTGTTACTTGGTCAAAATTTCAGATTATTTTTTCTACCAAGATCAGTCAGTAGTAACCCCCTGATCCTTTTGTTTTTGGGCTGATCAAAAGCAACAAAAGCCTTTTAGTTTCATATGTTAAATATAAATATTATTTGTAGATGAAACATAAAATCTAAAATTTTTATATAGAAAATCTAAATCTAAATTTTTATGTAAAAAAAATTATTTGCACATAATTATAGAGTGACAAGTTTTGAGTTTAAGTGAAAATCTTTTTCTTTAATAACCACTGACTTCTCTGTATTGTCATTTCTATTACTAGTACCCAGACAGTCTCATGGGCACAATATGTCCTGCTGGCCTTACTTTAGTTTTAGGGGGGCTTGGAATAAGATGAAAACTGAGACAGGTCTAGTTGATAGAATCTTAGCAGATTTTTGTGACCTTTTCTTTTAGCAATATCACAGAGTAAGGTTATACCCCAGGAGAAGTCCTCATTAGAACAGGAAATATGCACTAAAGTTTGTTGGATGGGTACTTTGCCCACACATTACTTTCCTGGAAATTATTCTGTCCCCTTTATCTATCATCATAACCATTATGTCACATAATAATCAGAACCACCACTTGAAGAGGTAGACAGGCAGATTGGTGACAAATGCCTTTTCTGAATCTTTATTTCCTTCTATGACAATCTGTTATCTATGCTATCCCCAGTTAAGTTATGGTTACTACAAAGTCTAGATTCTTCTGTCCTGAACTTTATTTTACATGGTGCATTCTGCCAATGCCCAGTATTACATGAGAAACATAACTCTCTCTATATTAGGAGAAACATAATTCTTTGCTTCAACCACTTCCAGACAAAATCTGAAGAGCAAACATATGGAATGTGGGGAAAGTTATTCTTCATCATAAACATTTTTAACTAGTGAAGAAAGATAACTTTAAAAGGCCATATGCTTTGAGAACACACTTCATTATTAAAGTTTCTGGGTAGGGCATACAAAGAAAAGAAAGTACCTGGTGATTCCAATGAAGCATAAGGCCTTGCAGAGTTGAAACCATTTCTCATACAATACTCTCTTTAAAGTACTGCTCAGTAGAAATCATGAAAGAACACAGGTCAGGATGTCACTCTTTATTAGAGACTGTGGGTTTGTGCCTCATTGGTCTGCAATGTCTTAGTTATCATGGTGGTATTTTGGAAGGACCATGTTACAGTGGAGAGAATGGGGTTTGGAGAGTTCATAGATCTAGATTAAAATTCTAGCCCTATGAATTACTAGCTCTTTGATCTTGCACAATTTAGCATTTGATTTTCAGTTTCCTTATTTATAAAACTGTGATAATGGTACATACTTCTAAGGCTTGTTGTGAGAATAAATTAAGGCTGTATTTGAAGAGGTTGGCCCAATGCCTGGCTCATAGTCAGCATTCAGAAAATCAGGCTATGATTTTAGTATCAATATGAGACTCAGAAGCTATGGATATATTATGTCATTTGCCTACTTTTATTTCCTATGTGGATCTTCTTTTGAGTTAGCTGACTAGGCACGCAGACCTGCCTGCAACTCCAGTTTCCTTCTAATCAACTTCATAGAGCGTCTTTCTTTGATCATCAAATTTACTATTCAGGAAAACAGGTGTTATTTTCTCATTTTTCAACCATTTTTACAGACTACAATTCATAAGCTGGATGTGGCAATCCAGGCCTGTAATCCCAGTGACTAGGATGGCTGAAGCAGGAAGATCACAAGTTCAAAGACAGCCTCAGCATGTTAGAAAGATTCAATCTCAAAATTTAAAAAAAGGAGTGGCACTGTGGCTCAGTATTAAAATGCCAATTCACAGAACCAAAAAAAGAAAGAAAGATATATATAAAAAGTAGTATTGTGTACTTTGGGGTTCTTCAGTATAATACCTGGTACCAGTAATTAAACATTTGGATTAGAATTCGATTCACAATTAGAAGGAAAACCTTCATCTGCTGACTCTGTACCATAAGTGTGTTCATCTCTCCCTACTTAATACTACAAAATAGATTAAAGTCTTCGTTCACATGTTCATGAATAATGTAAATCTTTTTGGACTAGGAAGTAAAAATGGATAAATAATGGATTGTTAATTATTCTTCCTTACCTAATGTTTAATATTATATATGGCCACATATTTAGTAATGTACTTAACAAATAGAATTAATATTTTAAAATTCTTCTGTGGCTATAGAATTTTGTAATTTATAAATCATTGTGATACAAATCAATTTTTTCTACCCTCAAAAGAACCTTATGTGGGATAATTATTATGTTACTTTTTTAGGTGGAAAAAGAAGGCAGTTGAATACAAGCTGCTAACCAGCCTTTGCTACTAGGTCTCATGGACATTTTACTACACACACCAAATTTTGTGAGGTGGAGCTATGTTGCACTCTAAGAATACACTCCTCATTTTGGAGGGTTTCTCACAAAGTCTCCTTATTTCCTTTTCTCAGTCTTCTTATGGCTAAACTGAGGAACACACATATTCATACAACTTATTTAAGTGTGTGTATGTGTATGCTTTTTTTCCCCCAAGGAGAAAGGGGCACAAGAGAAACAAGAGCAGAATATATCCATATGGTTCAAAGTAAAATTTCACTATCAGTTTTATCCTTATTTATGTGTTTGTTTATATATGTATAACTTTCACACAATATGCAACTAGTTTTGAGTGTTTTTTAGTAAGGGTTAGTATTCTGTAAGCTTTCTCTTTTGTAGAAGTTCATATTGGAAGGAATGTAGAATAGACTCAGATAAAGAAGAAATGATTCATGGACATTCTGCAGAGGTGCATTGCTGTTTGTGAAATATCTGCAGTCAAATATAGTGGTCATTACTTTGTAAGCGATTTAGTTTTAAACCATTTTGTGTCTGTGTTTGATGTGCATTGATTTTACTTTCATGTGTCTAGGTATGGCTAGGCTCTCCCCTTCAGACCCTGAAAAGTCATTATTTTTTTCTGTAAAATGGGCATAGCAAATAAGAAGTGCCTTTACTTCAAAGGCACTTCAAGGATTATAATGACTATAATGAAGCATACTTCAAATAAATTTGAAAAATTTATTGTGATTTCAGAACAAGTGTGAGGACAGGTATTTTAATGTTGCCCAGGTATTTTACTATTGATATCTCAGACTTGTTAACTTCATCTTCCTCATTATTAAAGAGAGAGTAACAATATCTTCCAGTGGGGTTATATATATACAAAACTTTAAATAATGTGTGCCAAGAATCAGCGGTATTAACGCATGATCAGTTAGTCATTCCCCCTACCTTTTCTTTCTCTTTTATGTGAGAGACAAGTATTTTATTTTAGCCTGTACTAGCAATATTTGCATTTTCTAATGCAAAAATATTAATTGAATCAATTAAAATTATGTTTTACATAAAAAATCTTAAAAGACGGTTATCATAACAATATACTAAGAAAGTAAATAAACATTTTGAATGGAAGAACAAGTAATATAGAGAGAGATATTGTGTAGAGGAAGTTACTTAGTTTAGAAAACAAAGAATGTGCTATATTTCAATACTAGGTCAAGATTTTTACCAGAAATTTGATATTAATTGAATATTATTTAAATATATTTTAATGATAATTTCATAAGCATTGCTTAAGTTTGAATGAGAAAGAGTAGTAAGATGTAGCTCATTAAACTAGACACATAAAAATATGAAAATAGACTCAAAGGTAATTTTTGAAGAAGTACAAGATATATTTTCTGTAACTATAACCTTACATTATTGATAACTCAAAATCAAAGTTTTTGTTTACCCTGATGAAGACAACCATCATATACTTTAGGAAGATTCTTTTAATGTTTTTCCTTTTGAAGATTCCATAATGTGGTTAGTAGAAAAAACACTGAACCTAGGTCCTAGTGTATGGGTTACTAACCAACTTTAATATTTAGCTTAAGAAATTTTAGCTACAAAATTAAAGGTCTGGATTCAATATTTTCAAAAATTCTTTATATCTCCAATTCTTTTTCTAATATTTTTATTCTATTTTCCAATGAAAGATTAAACATGATCCCCTTTATTGTGACTTAGATGTTTAATAATATCTTAGTCTATAATTACATCTTCTAGGTATTTCTCATTTGCTTTCCCTCCTATTATTAAGTTATGGTTATGATGCTAAATAACTGATCAAAGGTTAAAATAATAATTGAAGCAATTAAAACAGAATTTATTAAAATAACTTCTGAATTTTGCTGACTTATAATTCCCTCATGACTTTCCAAAGGTGAAAGAGAAAATGATAAAATTTTCATGTTATAAGTACCTTCTTAAAAAGCACTTACACCAAGTTAACAGTGACTTGGGTAGTATATGTGTACCAAATTTTTCATTTTGGTATCTTTGAACTAGAAGCCTTGTTTCTTAATTCTTCATTTTATAAATAGTAGAAAAATTAAAAAACTTAGACAGTAAATAAATGATCCAAGGTCAGAGGGTGAAGAATTACAACTACATTCCAGCTTTCTTTACCATTAGACAAAGATCTTAATTGTTAGGTGAGAAACAGCAAAATTATATTTATTGGTTAGAAGTTTGTAGCTATTTCTTAGGATCATGAAAAGGAATCTTGGTGTTATTCTGCATGCTTCCTGAGAACTGTTTCACCAAAACCTCTCTCACCTCAGGCTGAGTCATAACTCATTCACTTTAATTAATTCTATAAAACTCAATGAGTGATTATACCTGCAATCTGTGAACTCAGAGATACCAGTACATCTTATCAGTTGGACAATTATACTGTTTTTGCCAACAAAAATATTTGCTAATCAAGAATAAGTTCTTTTAATAATAAAAATATGAAATTCAATTGTTATAGAAAATGTACATAGTCAATGCAACCATAAATATATGTATATATATATACACACACACATGTACACACATATACATATGTACATATATATGTACATATACATATATATATACACACATTCACTTACATATATATTCAGAATTTCATCATAATTTATCATTTCAAAATTTGATGTTGAATATGTCACACTGTATTTCCCCATACCTTATAATTACCCTATTTTTCCTGTTTACCCTATACCCTATAATTATATACTTATATAATTATATAATTATATACTTAAGATTCCTTTTGGGGTGGGTACCAGGAATTGAATCCAGAGGTACTCAATCCACTGAGCCACATCCTCAGCCCCTTTTATTTTTTTTGTTTTGAGTCAGAGCCTCCTTAAATTGTTTTGGGCCTTGCTAAACTGCCGAGGCTTGTCTTAAATTTATCCCACACTCTTAGCCTCTGAGCTCTTGGGATTACAGGCCTTCACCAGAGAGCCTTCTAATCCCTTTTTAGCATTTAAATGGATCTATAATTTAAGACATTCACATAACAATCTGAATGTAGAATCTTTGTTTTTTGTTTGCATGTTTGTTTTTGGGTTTTGATACTAAGGACTGAACACAGGGGTGCTTTACCACTGAGCTGCATCCCAGTTCTTTTTATGTTTTGACAAAGGGTCTCCCTAAATGGCTGAGGCTGGCCTCAGACTTGCTATCCTTCTGCCTCAGCCTCCTGAGTAGCTGGGGTTATAGGTGTGTGCCACTGTGCCTGGCCTTGGATGTAGAATCTTGTAGATTTTTAGGATTTTTTTTTTAAACTTTCATCTCTTTCTGTGAACAATTTTTACTGAGGCTATCTGAAGTATTCAATATATATTCAATATGTATATTCAGTTAAAAAATTATATACATATATATGTATTTTTATTTTATTTATTTATTTTTTTGGTACTGGGGATTGAACCCAGAGGCTTTTAACCACTAAATCACATCCATACCCCTTTTTATGTTTTATTTTGAGACTAAGTTGTGTAGGGTCTCACTAAATTGCTGAGGCTGGCTATGAACTTGTGATCTTCCTGCCTCGGCCTCCAGAGCCACTGGGATTACAGGAATGAACCACCACACCTGCTCAACATTTTCTTAATAAAAGTTAACTGCTTATGCTTTTTAAACAGTTTTGTATGATATCTAACTAAATGATATTTTTCTATAACAAGAACAATTGGATTGTTTTTGTAGATATTTTTTATTTGTACTTTATGAAATATATAATCTGTTAGTAAAAAATGTTTCAGCCCAAACACATTTTGAAAATACTTACATGCTTTTGACTTTATTTTTTGATTAAGTAAATATAGATAAGTTTAATTGTAGTAGTACAACTGCAAATGTAGTTTCACAAGTTATTAGAAGCATAAGTAAGGCAGAATGAGGGGGTCCTCAAGGTGGTGAAGTGACAGAGCAACGAAAATCAGCCCCAGGAGACAGGTTCTGTGATGCAATCTCAACTTTATTCAGGAAGCAAACATGTTTTATAGAGGTAGGGAGCCAATGAGTAAAGAGAAGCAATGTTGCAAGAGCCTATCAGAGCAAGCCAGCTAGAAACTGCACAGTGCAGAAGAAGGACGACAGGGGAACAGGGTGAGACGCTCCTGAGACACTGTCCCATTTGCAGGGGGTTACCTGGGGTGTGCCTCCCAAGCATGATAATCCTGGGTGTGCCATAGGATCTTACGCACTCTGCAGCCACAAGGATGCATGTGCCTCCATGGCTCTTCCCATATTTCCCACGCATAAGCATCATGCATAGAAGTTAAATGAAAATACTGGCATGTAAGGATATATTGTGAAATGATAAAATTGACACCAACAAATACAATATTTTGTGGAATTTTACTTTCTCCACCATAACAAACCCGAATGCCATCAAGATTGACAACTGTCTTTGTTTATGTCTCTCTCTGTTCTGTGTGCTGACAGAAATGTTTCATGCTTATGTGCCTTATTTTGCAAGAGCACTTCACAGATCCTTGCCAGGTTCCAAAGGCTTACTGAGTAACGGGAAGAAGACCAAAGTCATATTTAAAAAAAAAAAAATTTAAATGTCACAGAAGATCAGGAGAATTTTTGCCACATTGAAAACTGTAGTCTCCAGTACTATTTTAAAATGCTATTCCTAATTCTAAAAGATAGACTCTGACACTTCTCCAAGGAAGTTGATAATATAAGTGTCTTCTTAATCATTATGGAATTCAAAAACAAGTCCTCAATCTGTAGATCATTGTTCTACTAGGAATATATTTTTGTCAGGTGATTTTTTTGTTTTGTTTTGTTTTGTTTTAGGAGTGTGGGGGTGCAGAGAGCGATCGAGCAAGCATGTGAGACAAAGACACTTAGCTGTCATCTTTCTGATTTTCTTTCTTTTTATGACAGAAAGAAATTGCATTCACTGGCTGCTCCCTGCTTTTCTTCTTTGGCCTCGCTTCTCCAACAAAGGGCCATCTTATGGACTCAAAATGTCATCAATCACTGTGACATGTATTGTTCTAATGATTTTTCAATCAGAAATGATGAGGTATATGAGTTTGCCAGGGCTGCCATAATAAAGTCCTACATCTGGGTGGCTAAAACAGAAACTTGTTTTCTCACTGTTCTGGTGGCCAGAAGTCCAAAATCAATGTTAGGCAGGACTGGTTTCTCCCCAGGCACGCCTCTCTGACTCTTAGATTGTCATATGCTATGCCTTTACTTGGTCTTTTCTCTGAGTACATGCATACTTAGTGTTCTTCATGTGTCTGAATTTCCTTTTTTAAAGATAAAAATCACATTGGTTTAAGGACTACCCCAATGACCTCATTTTAAGTTAATCCCTTTTTAAAGGACCTGTGTTCAAATATTGTCACTGTCTTTCATACTGAGAGTTAGGACTTCAGCATGTACTTGGGGTTCAGAAATTCAGTTGATAACATGTGGATTACAAAGTTGACCCACAAAATAGCATTAGGCAATCCTCTAAAATATTAATTATAAAAAGAATTAGAGAGTTGTGTCATTGCTATACACAGTAATATCCCAAAACCTAAATATACGAGGAGTTAAAGCATTGAGTATTCCTGAGAAGCATATTATAGTGACCCAGGAAGACTCTTAGGAAAGTGTCACTTTATTGGCAAATCTAAAACTCAAAAATTCTGTCATATTCCTTATGATTAAAAAGTAAAAATAAATGTTTTAGCAGTGGGTGATGATGGCTTTTACAGAAACTAGAGAAAAGCAGTCAATAGGGTAAGAACATAATGTTAAATTTCCAGCACGTTCTCAGTTGAGGTCAGGGTGAAGGAACTATTATACTCTCTAGCTACTATAAAAATGAGTCTGACTTGATTCATATGGGCTCAAAAAAGTTAGTTGGATTGCTATATCATTGTCCCCTTTTAATTTACTCTGATTCCATTTTGTCAAGAGGAATTTATTCTGAAATTCAACTTCTCATACATCTTAACAATGAGAATTTCATAGACAGCAAACATAAATATTCCAGTACTAGGGTAGGAAAATTCCCAAATGTAAATGAACAGACTGGCTTTGTGTGTGTTTAACAATCCCACATGAGAGCTCAGATAGCCCTGCCTCAGCAAACAGCCCAGCTCTTCCCGTATGTGCTTGTGACTCATTTAGTAAATACAATTGAATCTGATTCTTCCCATTCTGTGAAAAATTTTGCCTCATTGAATACAAAAATTCCACTAGCTATTTCTAAATCTTTTTCCCTTGAAAACTAGCTCTATTTTAATCTTTACTCAAATAGCATTTTGTATGACATTTTTTGATGAACTGAAAAACATTCCACTTAGGTCAAGCTTGTTTTTACTTCAGAAACTTGAACTCATGCTCATTCTGTTATTAGATCTTGCAAAATTCAATTCTTCATATATTCCAGGTCAAATGTCTACTTCTCCAAATATTTCCCTGATTAATCTTGTTAAAATGCCCACTCGTCATCATGCTTAGTTACTACCACACAGAAAAAAAACTCATATTCCTTGAGGCTAGTGAATATTTATTTACTAAACAAAATCAATGAATTAATCCTGTATTCTGTAGAATATTTGAGGAATGAATAATAACCATAGATTTTAATAAAATGGTCATGTAAACATTGTCTAAAAACTGAAGATAGTATCTGACCAGACTTTTCTTTTTAATATATGTAATTCATGAGTGCACATTCTCTTCTACCTGAAAACAGGCGTTTCTTAGCTTCCACAGGTCTCATTGATCAATGATTTGCCTCAGTGAGTCTCAAAGTATGGTGATCCAAACAGCAGCCTCAGCAAAATCTGGAAAACTTATTAGAAATACAGGTTTGGGGTTCTACCCAAGAACCACTGACTCAGAACACAGGGAGAGAGAATGATCCACGGCTTGCAGACTTTCTTGTGGACTCTGTCAGCCACTGGTTTATCTAATCAAAAGTCTCAATCAGCAATTAATGGCAATTAGAGTTAAAACAGTGGTATTGCCACTTTACATATATTTGAATTTCTTTAGTGATTTTATAGCCTACAGATATAATTGCAGAAAATCTATCTCCTATCACTTCTGATTTATAATTTCTTTCGTGGGCTTGGCATCTCAGACTAATAGAGGAGCCCTAAACCTAATTTCTCAGCTGAAAGTCAATGTAGACTTAGGTTCATTTCCTACTACATGGATAAAAAGCTATTTCTTTGGTATGGGACAGGAAAAATATGAATAGGAAATGACAATAACCCAGCACCAATTCATCAACCTTGCTGTCATTTCTTAAATATCATTTTCACAAATATGTTATTACAGAGCTCTGGTAGAGGACAAAGCAATGATTTGGCAAGCTACAAAAAGACTCTCAAATGTTGGGGAAATATTTTGTTCCAGAATTATGATAGATTTATGCTATGAATAAATGTTTGAAATTCAGATAATATATGTCACCCTTCTTTTGTGGCACAAAGATAATAAAATTATAAGAGAGGAACTTCATTGTTTTTACACTATGACAAAAATATGAGCCTATTTTTTTGAAAAGGGAAAAAGTAGCATGTATTATTGAAGAAGCAGGAGCCAGTGATTGAATACCCTTCTGCCTTTTATCTGCACCTGTACTGAACTCACTTGTATTCTTCTTGCCCTACAAACAGAACTGCAATCTGCAATGCAATTATTGCCTAACCTTTGCAAGCTGCCTGTGTTGTCAAAACATTTCTGCTCAGTAGCACACTATACTTAAAAGAGAGAGCTACTACCACAGTCAGGCACATCTTTATAGTTCAGGCGGAAATTCTTGGTTCTTAAGACAATCCTACAGATAAAATTGCAGAAAATCAATCTCATATCACTTCTGATTTATAATTTCTTTCATGGGCCTTATTACTAAAATACATTATTTTCATTTCTTTGAGTACTTTGCACATTCATCTTGCAATGGAAAAGATAAAACAAAAAATAAAGATAGCAATAATTAAAAGCATTTGGGAATAGGTATAAGGAACATTGCACAGAAATATATAAACACTAATAAGAATTTCTTTTTAAATATGAATATAGGTACATACATATATATAGACACATGTAAATATATCATTTTTAAAACAATAAATTTTCATTTTTGGTGTACACAAAAGTAGACTTTATGATAAAAGTGGAATTCAAAACATTGTTTAAGTTTTAAAATTTAAGTTTATCTTTTCATTCCACTTTGTGTATACCCCAAGTCAGTCAACATAATTATTGAGAATTAACATTTTCTACTGGATTGTCCTAGAATCTCTCATAATATTAAGAAGATATGTTGAAAGCTTGATTCCTATGAAAAATGTTTTTTAATTCTTTTTGGCGTTTGATATTTTGTAATATCAATTGTATTAAAATTTGTTTCTTACTTCTTATAAACAACTTCTAAATAACTCCTATGTTATGGCACATATAAACTGGAAAGAAGGCATAATTGGACCCAACTTCTGAGCAAACAATTGTATGTCTGCTATTGATAAGAGCATAAATTTAATGTGGCTTACAATAATGTCTTTGTGGTAGATCAGGACAATTTTTTAAAATATTACCATAACCTGTAAAACTTTTGGCATTCCAGGAATGAACTATTCCTTAATACCTATTGATACCTATCCAGGTAGTAATTAATAATAAAATCAAATTAGTCATTTTAATTGCTCAAAATAGGAAAATACACAAAAGAAAAAAAACATTCAAAGTTGTAATCACTATAGGTATTTTAAATTTTATTGTTTAATTTTTCCCATGGAAAGTGATGATTTTAGTAATTGTAAAAATGTTATTTACCTTGTAGCAACTGCTGAAATATGTCTAACTAAAGTATAATGTGATTACAAAAGCATAATGCACAGATGGTATGTACATATGCTTTAAAAGTTCATTCATATTTCTAGTGCTTACAGACCATTAATGCACAAGCTCTATTGATCTAAAAAGAGAAATGATACATTCTTTTATAGAACAATTATAGAATATATTTATGGATTGGATTTAGTAGTAGAAAAAGTGGGATTTGTCTACATTGCGGCCAAATGAGATGACGTTACACTTTCAATTACATTAGATTAAGGTTTTTGCTTTTGACCTTTTTTGGTGTTTTATGTTTAAAATAGCTCAGATCTTGGAAAACAAGAGTTGAGAGGCAGCAGATAAGGTGTACACCGTCTACTTACAAGGCATCCTGTGAACCCAAGGGAAACTAACTTGCACAGATCTCACTGTTCTTTTGTGGTGGAAAGATTCTGTGATTGGAAAGAAATAGGCTCAAAGTGTCATGTTTGTATGTTTTCAAATAAAAATGTTATAAGAAAAAGTTATAGTGGCACAGGTGGTAGTGAAGAAATAGCTCTTCACTATCAACAGTTTAAATTAACCAGACAGGTTATTGACCTTACAATTTAGATTATTATTGTCAATAATTTGCACAGGCAGGGTAAGAGCAGAGCTGTACAGTTGTTCAATGTAATACTGTGTAACTAAACTTTCCATTATTTTAATTTCCTCTAAATGATTTTCATTCATATTCATTTACTTACTAAAGCATCACTAAATTTTATAATACTTACAACATAAGTTCTATATATGTGTCTATAGATTATAGGTCATTGTTAAAACAGCATGACTATTTTAACATAAAATAATCTAAGTTTTTTTAAAAAAATATTCACAGTTTGAAAGAAAGTGCTATCTTGCATTCAGGAAAGGTTTCTTTCAAGCAGAAATATCACATATCTTTCTACATTTTCTAAAATATCACAAGTTTTCCATATTTAAAAACATATCATTTTGTATGATGATAAAATTAATTTTAGGTTAACTGCTGTATAACAAGGTATAAAATTAGTGAAAATTTGCATGAAAATGATTTCAGATGATTGTGATTTTTAAAACTAATTTAATAGGATGTATTTGAAAATTAAAATGTTTTTACATATTGCTACCTCAAGATCAGCTTTTCATGATTTTAAGCATGTACTTCAAAAAAAAAAAAGTATGGGGTGCTTGGTCAGTATATTGTAACCTAAAATTATTTGTATTTTTAGACTAATATTTACATCATTTGATAATTATATTTAACATGATTTAAAAAACATAACCTTTTGAAATCAATCCAAATTTTCCATGGGTTCTGAAATACAAATTTTCCACAGTCACTCCAATTGATTGATACCAATGATGGGAGAAGTCAATTCAAGAAGCATTTGCAGAGTAAATACCATGTGACAGACACTTATCTAATACCAGAAGATAGAGAAATGAAATAAATAAAGTTCCTATAGTCGTGGGACTTAAATTATAGTGAAGGTTCAGGGAAAGACAGATGGTAAAACTAAACGAATAAACATGAGATTTGTTAGGAAGCGTTAAGTTGAAGAATCAGAAAGTTTAAATGAAAAGAATTATCTGAAATGGTAGAAAGTGTTATTTTGCAATCAGAAAGTTTCCCTTTCAAGTGGAAACATTTACATGGATTCCTGGAAAAAGCAACTGAGCCAGCCATCAAACACATTCCTGAAGCAGAAACATGAAGTTCCTTTTAGAAGAAAAGGAATGAGGGAATGTGACCTGAATCAAATAACCAAGACAGAAAAGAGTAGAAGAGGTAGGAGAGGGAGAAAATGAGATCAGAAATATGGTGGGTGGAAGGGACAAATACTGCCAAGAACTGAAGACCCCCACAAAGTTTTTCAATTTCATTATGGGCAATATGGAAAGAAATTAGAAATCTTTATGTGTTTCCTGTAATGTTTCGTTTCTCTCTGGGGAACACCTACTTTAGTAGTCCTTTACTACTTTATTTATGTGCTATTTAGTAGTCTCTAGAAAAGGTAGATGTCCAAGGCCAGTGTCTGAATAATCTCCTATTTTATCTTTATTATAAAATTCAGATTCATAAAGGACTTTTTGGATAATATTCTTCCCTGATCAAAACTGAGAAACCCCATTTAATAATAGTTATCATTTAATGTTACCTCAATTCACTAATTTAATGTAATCATTTTCCACATTAATCCTATTGGAAAGATTCATCTTTCACCTACTTACAGGTGAAGAGATTATGGTTAGGGGAAGTTATTATTCCTCTCATTAATCACAAGAAATGAAATCTTTCAGTCAAACACTTAAGATCGTATGTATGGCACTTAAGTGTGATCTACGTTGACAATCTTCATGTGCCATTTCGATCCCTTTTTTTGGGGGTGGTGGCGGTTACCAAGGATTGAACTTAAGGGCATTCAGCCACTGTGCCACATCCCCAGCCCTATTTTTTTTTTTTTTTTAATTTAAAGACAGGGTCTCACTGAGTTGCTTAGCACCTCCCTGTTGCTGAGGCTGGTTTGAACTCAAGATCCTCCTATCTCAGCCTCCGGAGCCACTGGGATTACAGGCGTGGGCCACTGTGCACAACTCCATCAGTTTTAAATTTGAGGTCAGAAGCAATTTGCCTTCACTGACTTAGTGAACTTATCTATAAAATGGGAATCATAATAACAACTTCCTCAAAATTAAATGAGAAATTGCACAAAAAGCATCTGACACAGAGCTTTCTACATAATGACCACTTAGAGGATCTCAGCTATGATCATTACCTTAATATTATCATTTACCTTGAATAATGCACCTCAATACAAAGGAAAATTTGTATGGAAATGAATATATTTTTATTAAATTGTAGGACTATTATTATTAATTTAATTAAATTATTAAATTGCACTCGGTGTTGTTTGATTATGACATGGGAAAAACTAAGTCATATGCTAGACACGTGCATTTAAAAACAAAAATTATTCACCTTATCTGTTTTCTAAATGCATATAATTTTGTAGTTAGAATTTTGAAAAGTTCTAAGAGTTTTTTTTTTTTTTTTTTTTTAATTTGGCCAGGTAGAACTGAAGAATAAATTTCCTTATAATTAAACTAACGACTTACATATATAACTGGTAATCACACAAGATGGGTCAACAGATTGGAGTGACTACAATGATGATGATGAATGCTAAATCTAGAATTATTTATAGTTCTTGTTATCCCAGTGTTTCACAAATCAGAAAAGCTCAAATGTTTATGAGCTTGTCCTGCTTCCTGTATGACCATTAATTCAGGTTCCTGACCAGGTGGTGAGGGAATGGAAAAAAGACAATACACAAATAGAGAAAAAGCTGGGGTCTAATGGGTCGCTAAATCTTGAGCGGGAAATAGTGACCACAATCAAGCTCAGCACATGTATTATATAGGTTTAAGCAGCAACAGGATTTATCATGAGAGAGTTTCTTCAAGATAAACAGAATTGAAGTTGAGGGCATAAACAGTCCAGTCATAACTATCAGCTTGTACCCATAATTGTCTACCTCTGGGAAGCTGGTGTTTGAACCCAAGGTTAAGAACTGATCAATCCACAGCTGGCACAGAATTTCCCTTTGAACAGGGCATTGCCACAGTAGCTGGGCAGTCTCAAATTCATGCCTTTACTTGGAGAGTTCCCAGGAGGAGCATTGCCTCTGTCTCCAGACAGTTCAAGGACCATAATTTATTTGCCACTCCCAACAAGCATGAACATGCAATAAAAGAGTAGAATAAGTCTTTGCTAATAATTTTTTTTGTGATGTAGTGATATGATATGTTTAATAATGACAGATTTTATTTGAAAAATAAAGTGCTATTTCTGAAGCTTGTAAATAATGCTCTTTGGCAAAGTTTTTAATACACTCTTGATATGTACCATTAGGTAATTAGCATAATTTCAGTCCTCCCTGTGGGCCTGCTCTTGGCTAATTCACAGGAAGTGGGATGGCTTTATTTTAGGAGTTCATTACAATGGCTGGGATTTTACAAAATTGTGTAAACACTACCCCAACCCCACTGTCTGTAGGAATATAAAAACAGTATAGTTGGCAACATGGAATAATGGAAAATATAATCTCTAACTTATTGCTGCCCCAAAACTATGAGAGGCTCAGCAAAAAGTCAGTCCATCCTCTTTCTGGATTGATGGTTTTCAAATGATTTATTAGCTGCCAAGTCTCTCCTTTAAATAAAATGTTACAATGAAATTTACAAAAGCATATAGCTGTTCTAGAACCTTAGATAAACTGGTACAGTTCTGCATTCCCAGTTAGTCTCAAGACAACCTCAGATCTGAAGGTTCTGATATCTGATATCTGATATTCTGCATTCTATCTCTGCATAAGCCCAGCTCTCAGGGATTTGGACTTTTTGACTATAAATTACCAGTCCATGTAGATCTATGCTTTGAGATGATGGGATGGCCTGTACAAAAGACCACTATATAAGAAGCAGCACATTATTAAACCTGCAGTAAAGATGTTCTTGGAGTTGTTTATTGATTTATGTTATGAGAATTTCAGGAGCAATCTCTATCTGGTTTTTCATGAACAATTTTTCTGATTGCAGAAAGAGGGGACAATCTTCATAGAAATAGTGATCTTTGAACCCAGCCATCTTATGTCAGGTTATTTTATAGGATCATTCCACAGGAGGGAAATTTATAGATTTGAGGAGTACATGGTGTTTTAGTCAGCCTTTTCACTGCTGTGACCAAAAGACCCAACAAGGACAATTACAGGGGGAAAGGTTTATTTTAGGGCTCATGCTTTCAGAGCTTTCAGTCCATAAATGGCCAACTCCATTCCTCAGGGCCTGAAATGGTGCAGAAGAACATCATGGTAGAAGGGTGTGGTGAAGGAAAGCAGCTCAGAACATGGCCACCAAGAAGCAGAGAGACCTCTGCTTACCAAGAACAAAATACATACCAAAAAGGCATGCCTACAACAACTACCTCCTCCAGTTGAACCCCACCTGCACACATTTTTCACCCAGTTAATCCCCATCAGATGATTGAAGGTCCTGATTAGGTTAATGCTCTCATAATCCAATCATTTCACCTCTAAACCTCTTGCATTGTTTCACACATGAACTTTTGGGGGATACTTCATATTTAAATCATAACACATGGTACATGGTGAGCTTAGGTAACAAGAAGTGGTTATATATTCTGGTAGCACTGAATGTGTGATTTTACTTTGCATTTACCATTACAATGTTGTGATAAGCAAATTCACAATCCCCCAAATCTCTGAATGCAATGTGAAACATTCGTAAATATTGCCCATAAAGCACATATCTGTGGTAGATATGTGTTTAGAAATAGAAAAAAACACTCTAATGAATGTGAGTCTCTAATTTTATTTGCCCTAATAGAGTAGTATGTATATTCTTATATCCTTTATGTCAGATTTTGTTTATTTATTTATTGGTACCAGGGATTGAACTCAGGGGCACTTGACCACTGAGCCACATCCCCAGCCCTATTTTGTATTTTATTTAGAGACAACTGAGGTGTTTAGCACCTTTCTGTTGCTGAGTCTGGCTTGAACTTGTGATCCTCCTGCCTCAGCCTCCCAAGCCACTGGAATTACAGGTGCATGCCACCGCACCCAGCCTTATGTCAGATATTTTAGAATATTTTAGATGTATCTGTATTCAAAGATACTTTTCCTATGCCACCTTCTGAGAACATAGTTTGTCTCCTCTAGCAATTAGTAAAGAATACATTGATAAATATTTAGACCTCAAATTGGAAGTCAATATATGTTGTATTATTAAATAATGGGTAAGGTGTAAATTATTTTTCAAGATACCTGAATCCTGCATGTTCAAGTGCCAAAATGTTTAAAGCCAAATAAACTCTACAAGTATCCTCCTCAATGAACTACTTATTACAAAGTGATCATTGCTATTTTCTAATTACAATTAAGAAGGCAATAATTACAGCATATATTATTTCATTTTTCTTGGTGATTAAGAATTACCATTGTGAAAACACATTGTGATAGTAAAATTACAGTCTTTCTAAATTTGTCCCTATTCTGTTAGCTGCCACTTCTATTTTTAATACATTCTTCTCTGACTCATCTGTAATGCTAGCAATTATTTCTAATCACCTACAAATTGGGGGCCCAAACCAGTGGATTGAAAAAAACCCTAAGACACTGTCCTGAGGAGGACAGATCTCCTGATAAGAGATCTCTCCAGATCTCAGTCAACTTTGAGATTTTATAATGTGATTTTATTCCTATTATTTGCTGCTGCATCAATGAACTAATGATATCAATGACTTTTTTCTAGAGATCACAGATATTTCTTTTTAAAGAAATGATTGAGTTAAAAAAGTAATTCTCAGAAAAGTAGAAAGCTAGCAAGGTGGTCTAGCTATCACCACGCAGCTGTGTGTGGCTTTCCTTCTTACAGTAGGTTTTTATCCTTCAAAATTTGTATGTGGAAACTCACTCTCCAGCTGGATAGTGTTAAAGAGCTAGGATCTTTAGAACGTGATGAAGCTATGAGGACAGGGCCCATGTGAGTGCCATTAGTGACCATATGAAAGAGGCTGAAGAGAACGTCCTATGCCCTTCTGCTTCCACCTCAGCTCTGTGGATGCAGCTAGGAGGCACTGCTGTGCAAGGAGAGAGCAGCCCTCCCCCACACCGAATCTGCTGGCATTTTGATCTTTGACTTACAGAAATGTAAAAAATAAATTTCTATTCTTTATAAATGAAACTGTCTCAAGTATTCTGTTGTTGGAGGAACAAGTGGACCAAGACAACATGCACAGTTGAAATTCTAGTTAGATAAGCAACTAAGGAGAATAGTTTAGCAATATTTTGCTCTAAATTTAAAATGAGATGCTACCTCTTCTCACCATTTCTACTCTTAAGATTAAATGTAGTTTCTAATGAGTATCATGAGATACACATTTAAAATGTCCATGAAACTTTAATTCAGGTGATTGAGACATTTTGCCCAAATTTGTTAAAATATTATCTGTTCTATATTTTGTATGCAACAACTTGTAATTGTTAGAATTTTTATTATTACAAAAAGTATTTAGAATATATCCCTTATATATATGCACACAATCTCACTGGGTAAATATTCAATGAAATGTGACTAATAGTATAGGAATTATCAGTAAAATGATTTTTTAAAGCTAAAACTTTCACACAATTGGGTGGAGATTGATTTTCCTTCATAGTAATGCTTCATGGTTTAATCTTTTCAAGGTTGAAATATTAGAATTTTAAGGAAGTATTTTTCAGTCTGATCTATAAGGAAACAGAGTAGGGTAAAATTTTATTTTGTCAAAAATGACATCTTTTTAAAGAAAGAGGTCATTAGTTTAAGACATCTTATTTTTATGGTGATGCATGGCTTAATACTATACTTGAAGGCAGCATTCAATAAGGAGGTCTTTATTGAATAAGGCTTAGGTCCCAAATAACTTGATTGGCTTTTTGGCTATGTTTCTGGTTCTAATAATCAAATTTTATGTCCAATACTTTATTTGTCCTGCTCTGCACTCTTTGAGCTTGGATCTTATTTTATTTTTATCTGGATCATATTACCAATCTTAAGGATAAAAAGGCTGGAACTAAGGTTGCATCTCAATGGTGGATTCCCATGTCTAGCATGCATAAGGTCCTGGGTTCAATCCCCAGCACCACCAACACCAACCATAAACAAAGCAAAAAAGATGTGTTACTATTAATCATACTTCCTTCATTATGCTCTGTAAATATTATCTGGTGTTTATATTGTTTCCATTATCATAGACAGGTTTTCTTCCTCTCATCTGGTTTCTTTTGTGGTATTCTTACAGTACTGGGGATTGAACCCAGGGCCTTGTGCTTGCCAAGCAAGCATTCTACCAACTGAGCTATATCCCCAGCCCTGTGGCATTCTTCTTTAGGCTGTATTATATACCTCTATAATTTCCCATACTTCTGTAAAACAAACAATTATTTTCCCTTCATGGCATTGAGAAAGTAATTTCCTGACTCATTGTTAAGTAAAATGAACTTGAACTTAAATACACCTTCATACCTCCACAAAATATCTAATGGAGAGGGTTTTGGTTTTGCTTTTTCCTTTATTTTTTTAACTTTTGCCCATATCATTGTCCCCTCCCCTAAAAAAAAAAGAAGAGAAAGGAGAGTGGGGAAAAAGAAAGCAACAAACAAACAAAACCACAAAAAGAAAGAAAAGTGGAAAGTTGCAGTTCATTCCAAATCTAAATTGTAAAAGATCTGAAAGATACAACTAGTGGCTAACAGTTTAGTTGGTTGCTTTATGTATTGACTTCTAAATGCTATATTTATGTGACATCGCCTTATTGAACAGTCATCCTATCTAACTTCCTATGTTTTTTCTGGTAGACATATGCTATTTCACAGCTATCAGTCAGTAGACTTTTCATCATTGATACCAGACATATTATCTTTGACAAGAAACATTGTTTCTATCTGTAGGAATTATTGCTGTGAAAGTTGTGTATATATATATATATATATATATATATATATATATATAAAACGTATATATATAGAGAGAGATACATAGATATTTAACAGTTATTTACAATGTTACATAAAGTTATTTATAAATACATAAAATATGTATGAGATAGATAATATATAATATACAATATAAATTATATATACTTACACACTCACATATAATATACACATAAATACATAATGGAAACTATGAAGAATGAGAAATAATATATTTTATTCTATTTTAATTCAATATAGGCATTTCAAAGATAAAAATTGAACATAAAATATGTTCTCAGTTATTGTCTTAAATTGTTTTGGGGGGATGTGGGTACCAGGGATTGACCTAAGGGGCACTCAACCACTGAGCCACATTCTCAGTTCTATTTTGTATTTATTTAGAGACAGGTTCTCACTGAGGTTGCTTAGTGCCTCGCTGTTGCTGAGGCTGGCTTTGAACTTGCAATCCTCTTGCCTCAGCCCCCTAAGCCACTGGGATTACAGGTGTGGATCATTGTGCCCAGCTTAAATATTTTATTTGAAGAAAATTTTATTAGTCAAATTCTTAGGGAATAATTTTCTACATTTATGTAAAAGTATATTTTGTTTATTAAAGATTTAACTTTAATAACACTTTCCCATTAAAATGTAGTGACAGTTCATGACTTAGCCTTAAAAAATGTGTAAGAATTATATAAACTTTCAGATGCAAGTGTTTTAGAAATTTATTGATTAAAAAAATTAACTTTTTAGTACTGAAAGTTACTTTTTAAAGGAAGTTGCCCGACTGCTTCTCTCTCTCTTCCTCTCCTTTGCTCCCTGCATCTCTATTTCTCTATCATCTATCTGTCGAAGCCATCAAGTCTCCCATGTGTTTCATGAAAATAGTTTAAATTATAACAATAGTTATGTTGTACTCAAAGTCGGTACCTTAATAATTTGAAAGAATTTTCCATAAACTTCTTTTGGTATTTATGCTTGTAAGAAAAAAAATTAAAAATTACTTTCATAGAAGTACTATTAATATACTGAAAATTATGAATCCACATAATAAAAAATTTTGGTGCTATTTTTTTATGTGCAAAATACAATAATTAAACTCTTTTGAGGGTAGTTTGCCAGGGCTAGTCTGTAAATTTTCATGCAGAGATGGGGCCTGAACAAATTTTGAAGCAACTGCATCATGTGTTCAGGGAAGTGTATGTATGTATAATATACTGGAATTATGTGTAGAGGGAAAAGAGATCATGGAAGATCTGATCTGTCATAGTTAGACTTTATCCTTTAGTTGGCACAGAATTGTAAAAAAAAAAAATGGAAAAGATAAAAAATTAAATTGAACAGGACAGTGTAGGATAGGTATTGGAAAGGGATAAGAAAGATACTTCTTTTTGTTCTTTTTAGACAATTTCAGGGTTGACTAATTGGCCACAGAATGAGAGATCAGAGTAAGATGGAAATTACAGTATGTCATTCATTAAAAAGAAATAAAAACTCAAGAGAAAGAACTCCTTCAAGAGATAGAAGGAGTTTGAAAGCTTGAATTTACCTGGAAAAAAAAAAAAAAAAAGCCTTCCATAGCCTCCCTTATTTTTTTCACATCAGACGGGTAATGTGCAGATGTGGTAACAAGGGTTAGAGCAAGGCACATCTCATACAACCACCATGGGAACACCCAAACATCACACTTATGAACCAAAAGGATCTTCAATTTTTTAAAAAAAAAGTTGTAGATATTGTTGTCAAAATAAAATAAATGAATAAAATTTAATTCATTTTTATAAAGGTCATAGAATCCATGCAATCATTATTTCTTAATTAGCACAATAGATTCAATCATATAATTTTTTAATGATATATAAAGAAATTTTATGTCAGTAAAATATCCAAAAGAATGGTTTGAATATTTTTTCATTTTTTTAAATCTTTCAGTCATAATTCAGTTATCAGTTTCATTTATAAATGTATGCATATACAGTTTTAACATGTATTCCAAACTAAATGTACTTGAGAAATTCACTTGAAATATGCACTTTAAGATGAAACAGGAAGTTGTATAAGCTTATCTATGTCCTTCTCCATTGTGACCATTCTTATTGCTATTCTCCTTTCAGTACTCAGAATCAAACTCAATCCTTCCACAGATGGTCTTACTGACAGCATATTATTTAATTAAAAACACACACCCTGAAGTTAAATTGCCTGGGCTTAAATCCCAGACATCCATTTACTATTTCTGCTCCATCAAGTTTCTTAACTTCTTCGAGGCCATAGATTCCTTCTATGAGTTGTGGTTAAAAATATTTACACAATAAAGTAGTTTTGAGAATTAGATAAAATAAAAAAATTACTTGGAATAAATAGTGCCTCAATGAGATGCTAACTGTATATGTTAGTGATATGTCTTAGTGTACTTTCAATATTTTAAATCCTATTAGAAACATGGTTTAAAATTTATTTTTGTGAAAGAAAATATCTAGCACTGACAAAGATGGAGAGTAGATAAATTTTTAATAAATATAAAATTTTAATAAATTCCTGTGCTATAAGCATAGATTATTTTCTCTGTCCAGTTTACCTTATGAAATTAAAGAGCTAAAATTGATATTTGTGAATATGAAATAATAACCAACTGTGACTCTGTGATCTTTGAAGAATGTTGTAGTGAATGAGGTTTTTATTAAGGTAGTTAGCATGTTCAGTTATCTATGCTAATTTTAGATTTTGAAAGCCAAGATGAAGAACACATACATTAAAATTAAAAAAAATACTTTTTCCTCAGTTTACCCTTATTATAAACAAACTACTCCCCTCTCACTGAAGCAAAAGATATATAGAATTCATTGGTACTTTACTTTTCAAAAAGATCTTAATGAAAGAGCCAGCAAGACATTTGATATATTGTGACATATTAGTTGTAGAAAACCCGTGTGAATTTTCCTTTAACCTCTAGAGGGATTTTTCCCTTGCATCCCCTTCTCCCTAATATGTGGAAGAGCTAATTTAAGTGTGAAGCATTACAGTGTATTGTATGGATTGCAGCGATTAAGTGCACTTCTCCAAACAACTTAGAGCCATTATGCAAAACCATCTCAAACACATGATACATTAAGAAGCACAGTTCTGCTGTGCATCTGGTCCTTGATACTGAGAAATACTGCAGTTGAGATGGAATATGCAAATGGAAAATCCATACAAGGTCAGAGTGAGAAAGTCAAAATGCCACTCTTTCTTGATTTCAAAATGAGAAATCCATTTCTACTGCACAATGAAGTTAAAATAAAAAAGAAAATCAGAGAAAATTTAGATATTTCACCTCCTTTTTGCTTCTTTAGCAGGGAAAAAAATTCATTGACTTTTTCTCCTATAGATAAACAGAATTATTTACACTGTGTGTTTTTCCTCTGGGATAATTTTATTAACATTTTCCCTCTTATATCTATTCTAATGAGAGAAAATGGTCATAAAACATTACTCAAGAAGTCATCCATGATCATTGTTCTATTTATCCTTTTCTACTCTCTGGGTGATCTTGAGAAAGTATTTTTTCTACACTTCTCTCTCTCCATCTTAAGTAAGTACACTGATAATAATAAACAGATAAATTCATTTCATTTCACAGAAGGAATAAAATGATTAATAATTGATTAAAAGATTTTTATTTAGGTAAATAAATTTGCAGTTTTTTCTCTTCTGTATTCATCTCCAGTGCACAGGGGTCATCTCATGATATTCTTCATTTTGTGTCACACTATTCTCCTTACTCACCTTTTTTTAATCTATCCTTTCACCCCTAATCCCCACGTCTCTGCTTATGCAATTTTCTAATGAGTTTGATATATGTACTTCAACTATCATGTATGTCCCATTAAATAAGTCCTGTGTGCTTAATTCGTATAGCTATAATTCAATTTTATATATATGAAATCATTTATACAGTGGCTATTGTACATGCATTCATTGTACAAATCCAGTATAATTTATTCTTTACCTTAATGTCGCCTCCAGCTTCTCTTGATTACCTCTAATTCCGTCGATTCTGTGAACAGTGCCAAAACAAAATATCCAGGTCTATGTACCCTTCTGAACTTGTGTAGGAATTTCTCTAGACTTAAATCTATGAGTGAAATAACTAGGTCAAAGGATATATTACATTTCATTTCATTTATAGACAAATTTTATTTAATGATCTAAAATTCCATTTAAGCATTAATGTTTGTATCCATAAACTTAGAATAGTAGTATATTTACATTGTGCAAATATAATGGTGCAGATACTATTTATTTTTAAGGCTCCAGATATATGGACCTCTTTTTTTTCATGTTAAGAGAAAATTTAGGTTCATAAAAAAATTGAGGGAAGGTATAGAGATTTTTTTTATATACTCCCTGCCCCACATGAGCATAGCTGCCTCACTTTGACATTCTGTGCCACCATAATATATTTGTTATATATATATAACAAATATTTATGTATCAAATATATTTGTTATATATATGTATATATAACAAATATATATATATAACAAATATATATAACAAATATATTATGGTGGCACAGAATGTGTGTGTGTGTATATATATATATATATATATATATATATATGCACACATATACACACACATATATTTTATAATCCTTGAACGCACTGATTTATAATCAATACCCAAAGTAGATAGTTTGATGGAAAAGGCAAAACTCTGAACATATTGAAAAGATCAGAGGTTGCCAGCTGTTAGGGAGAAATGAATAAGCACAGAAAAGAGGATTTTGAGGACATTGAAACTATTTTGCATGATATCCCCATGGTGAGCCAATAAATTAATTCAAATTATAATAGAAGTTTTAAAAATAATGCCTAGACAGAGCTTTCAATAAATAAATATTCTACCAAAATAGATATCTGAATGATAAGAAACATACACAAACATGCTGTCATTTGGCATTAGGAAAGTACAAATTTAAAGCACAGTCACTGCAGGAATGGCTATCATCAAATAACAGATAAAACCAAGTGTTGTCCAGAATGTCGGGAAACTGCATCACTTACATGCTGCTGGTGGGAAGGCAAAGTACTTCCAAAGTTTTGGGAAACATTTTGGCAGTTTATTAAAAGTTAAATATAAACCTATTATATAACTCATTGTTTCCAGTCCTATTCATCCACCCTAGAGAAATAAAAGCATATGTTTGAACAAATATTTTACATGAATTTTCACAGCAACATTTTTCATAGTAGTAAAAAAAATGGAAATAATCCACATGTCCCTGAACTGATGAATGTATAAATAAAATGCATGTTTTTCAGCAATAAGATGACTACTGTTCAGCAATAAAAAGTAGTATGCTACTGATACATGCTATGATAGGAATGTACCTTAAAGACATGTTAAATGAAAGGAGCCAGATGCAGAAGGTTGTTATTATGTGATTGCATTTCTACAAAATGTGCTTAAAATACAGATTTGCAGAGACAAATAAAATCAGTGGTCACCTGGGACTAGGAGTGTTTCCAGGATTGTCAGCAAACAGGCATAAGGGAATATTTTGGAATGATGGAAATTTCTTGAGCATTGTTTTGGTGGTGCAACAAATATCTAAGTTAATTAAAATCATTGAGTTTTACACTTACAGTGAGTGGATTTTATGACATTTAACTTGTACCTGAATCAAGCTGTTAAAAACAGGTGCTATTTTAAGGGCAAGTTAGAATTTCTAGGGTTTAAATAAGATTATAGCAAACATGTTCTAAACATTTAATAATAATAGTTAATGAATAGTATTAAGTATTTTCTATATGTCAGATTGCTAACTCATTTGTTATTATAATACTAAAAAGAAGCTACCATTAATAACTTCCCTTGAGGGACTGGGGATGTGGCTTAATGGTTGAGCACTTACCTAGCATGTACAAGGTCCTGGGTTCAATCCCTAGTACCACCAAAAAATAAAAAATTAAAAACAAAGTACCCCCACTTTAGTGATAATGAAACCCAACCAAAAAAGTTAATCTATTTAGGAGTCACATAGTCATTATGGGGTTAAATCAAGGCATTAATCCAGGTAGTCCAGTTCAGTATGTAAACAAACCTCCACTGCCCTGCTTCACAGTGGAGTAAACTGTGTGTGAGAATGAGGTGGTGAACAGCATAATTTTATCCATAGGATTTTTTTAATGTTGTAATGCTACTGATTATCATACTAAAATGAGTATATTACATGTAAAATTAGAATATCTGATTAATATCTGAGGTGCCAGCTAAAATAATATCACTTATATAGGCAAAGATTTTGATGAACAATATATGCTAAAAGAAAAGTGAAAAACTATAGTGAACACTTTCTATAGCTATGAGAAAATGTGTCCTAAAAATAATTTGCTGTCAAGAGCAAACCATGAAAATCAATTGCCAATTGTTAGAGCAAGTTCTGATGGTTATTTCATATTCGATGAAAATCCAAACTTTACCAGAAATAAAAGTAAGGGTTTTGTTTTATTTTGTTCTAAGATAGATTGTAAATCTATCTCCAAATCAAGATGAGGTTTTGGACTTGACGGAGACCTTGATAGTACTTTTTCAGTAACTTAACACATTTGTTAGTCTTAAAAATGATTACATAATCATTGAGACTTAATATAAGTAAATAGTATAAAAGAAAATGAATGTTATTCTTGATGTTTAATCTCTAATTTAGCATTATCTAAGTGCCTTTTTAAAATGTTGGAAATGATATGATGTAATGAGTGGTTGGTAATCATTTTCAAATTTCAATGCATCATGACAATAAAACATACCTTCAAGGTTTATTTTGGAGGAATCATCAGAATTAGCATATATTAGTATAATAAAAATACAGGAAAATAATAAGAAGAGTCACTTTCAGGAAAGTATTAAATTCAATATTTATAAGATTGAAAATGAGGAAGAATAAATATTCTGTATCAGGAACCAAGAATATGTCCTATCTAAAAGACAAACCACAAGTAGTTTAAGAGTAATGAGAAATAATAGAATACTATTGACTATTTTCACAGGTTTCCTGGATCCTTGTCTTTGGCAAGATATAATCGGGGTTTAATGAGAAGTACCATTAAGTGAATGAGCATATTGGATTTATCTCAGACAGAATTCTTTCATTATGGTCCACTCTGAATATAAAAGTCCTTTTTATACAGTTGTTGAACTGCATTAAATTAAAATTACACTGAAATGTTGGATTATAAATGCAAAGGATTACAGGTGAAAGGCTATAGGTTACAGAAAGATGTTAAACATATTTTTCAAGAAATATTAAAGTATACTACATGTAAGTCTGTAGAGATTACTATTAACATTGAGACTGTGATGATGTATAATCATTAGAAAAAGGTATACTTTTGTGAGTCACAAATATTAAAATGAACATTTATTAACTACATTTTAAAATGTAGGCACATGAAGTATTAATTTTTTTACTAATCTTTTTCTACCATGTTTTAAAAAAAAACCTAAAATTTCCTAAATTGATAGATTGCAATAAGAGCATAGTAGTAGCGACAAGCTTTATCCCAAAATTAGTCTTCATCTACTTTCTAACAATGTTTCAATGTTGATTGCAATGCTGGTCTTTAATTCATAAAATCATGAAACACTCATGGATTAACAGTAGTATAGAGATTTAATTATACCATCATATAACTACATATGGTTTTGTTAAATTGATACATGAGAATAATTTCCTATATATACATTATTGAAATCAAGAAATAATTGAAAAGCTCTTACCAATTTTTTTTGATTCACAATTTTTTTTGTTAAAATCAGTTTTCTTGTTTATTACCTGTTTGAATCATTTTTTGGGCAGTAGACCTACAGGGAAATGAATTAGAGAAAACTTGTCTAAATATTAATGTATTTTAAAACTGTTTAACAGTCAATATTAACATAGTGACAAGGAGTGTTAACCTGAGTGGTGAACCAAATGAATTATTAATAAGCATGCCCATCTGACTTTCAGCGTTTATTTTCTTTCACTTGATGTCTTCTTAACCTCTCAAATTATTTTACTCTTGAGGATAAAATTTTAAATCTGTCATTCTTACTGATTTTAATAGAAATTAAAATAGGATCAATGACCTGTTTGTAACATTCCTTTTTATTTCCATTATTGTGGTGGATAACTTACATACCATAAACTTCACTTTCTTAAAATGTAAAATTCAATTGTTTCAGTGTATTTAGAGTTAAGCAACCATCGCCACTATTTCATTCAGAATCTTTTCAATACTTCATTTCTAATTTCATTAATAGTCACTCCCCATCCCCTACTCTCCCACCCCTGCCCACTAATCTACTTTCTGTCTCAATGAATTTGTCTGTTCTGGATATTTACGTGCATGGGAATGTATGTGGTCTTTTGTGATGGAATTCTTTTACTTTGTGTAAGGTTTTTGAGATTCATCCACATTGTAGCATGCATTAATGCCTTTTTAATACTACTAAAATTCAGATATGTACCATTCATCAGTTGATGAACATCTGGATTATTTTGATTTTTGACTATTATGAATCATACTTCAAAGTACATTTACATACTTTTTTAGACATGCTTTCATGAATTTTGGCCATATTAACAGTGGAAATCCTGGATCATATATGACATATCATATATGCATCAATTTATGCTCAAAATTTGAGGAAATGTCAAATTGTTTTCTAAGATGCAGCCCAATTTTACAATCCCGACAGGAGTGGAAAAAGATTTGAATTTCTTCACATTCTTACAAACATTTGTTATTGTCTGCCTTCTTTATTTTAGCCATTATAATTTGTGTGAAGTAGTATCTCATAATTTCATTTTGCAATTCCTACGATTCATAATGTTGTCCATCTTTTCATATGCCTATTGGTCATTTGTGAATCATTTTTTAAGAAATATCTTTTAATTGGTGACTAACAGGTGTTATGGATACAGATTATTTACATATATGTAATTTGCAAGGATTTTCTCCTCTTCTGCTGTAGTAGTTTCATTTTTTTCATGATGTCCTTTGAAAAATGAATTGTCTTTTCCCTGATTGTGAAGCAACATTGGACCTTCACCACTGGGTGTGCTGTTAGCTGTGGGTTTTCATAGCTGCTTTTGGAAGTTGAGGAAGTTCCCTTTCATTCCTAGACTCTGGAGTATTAGTATCATGAAAAGGTGATGGAATTATCACATAATTTTTCTGCATCATTTGAAATGATCATTATTTTTCTTTTATTCTATTAATATACTATATTAATTTTGTATGTTAAACCACTATTGCATTTTCAGCATAAATTCCACTTGATCATGACATGTAATTTTCTTTCTATATTGTTGGACCTTATTTATTAGTATTTTGATCAAGATTTTTGTGTCTGTCTTCAGTAGGCTGTCAGTTTGTAGTTTTGTTTTCTTGTGAAAACTCTGGTATTGATATCAATGAAATACTTTTGAAGTATTCATTCTTCTATTTTTGAGATGAACTTGTGAAAAACTGATTTTAATTCTTAGAATACTTAACAGACTTCACCAGTGAAATTGTCTTGGTCCAGACTTTTCATGGGAGTTACCATTGTCATTGTTTAACAAATTCAGGTTCTTTACTTGGTTAGGTCTATTCTGATTTTTGTAGTGTCTTTTGAGGGATTTGTCCATTTCATCTAGATCATCTAATTTTTTGGTAAACAGTTTTCATAATATTCCCTTATAAAAATTATTGTTTCTCTAAGACTGGTGTCATGCTCCCTTTTCACTGATGATTTTAGAAATTAAAAAATTCTCTGTACAGTCACTCTAAGGAAAGCTTAGTCAAATTTGTTGCTCTTTTCAAAGATGCAACTTCCAGATTTATTTTTATTACCTTTAAATTTTCTATTTCATTTATTTCAACTTTAATCTTTGTTATTTCCTTCCTTCTCCTTTCTTTGGGTTTAGTTTTATGTTCTTCTAACTTCTTAGATGAATGGTTATATGTTGATCTGAGGTATTTTCTTCTTTAGTAGACATTTGTAGCTACAGATTTCCTTGTAAGCACTATTATAACTACAACCCATTTTTTGTTGTTTTATGTTTTATTTTACATTAATCTTAATCTGTTTTTGGTGTGAGCTCTTCCTTGATGCACTGGTTAGTTAGGAGTCTGTTATTTAATTCCCTCATATTTATAAATTCTAAAATTTCATGTCATTATTTCTAATTTAACTCTATTTTGGTTGAAGAACATATTTTATAGGATTTCAATCATTTTAAATTTATTGAGGCTTACTTTAGATCATGACAACATGTGGTCTGATATGGGAATCACTATGCACTTGAGAAGACTGTATATTGTATGGTGGAGTGTTCTGTGTGTCTGTTCAATCTAGTTAATGTGTTCCATTTCTTTGCTTACCTTCTTCCTAGTTGTTGTATCCAATATTGGAAGCAAATTCTCCAACTCTTTCTACTAAATGGTTATTTTTCCCCTTCAATTTTGTCAAATTTTGGTCTGTTATTAGAATACCCATTCCATCTCTTTTTTGGTTGTTCTTTGCACAGTGTGTTAGTCAGGATTCTTCAGAGAAAGTCAATAGGATATGCATATATGTACAAAGAGAATCATTGTTAAATCTGACTTAGGCAATTATAGAGGCTTGGCAAGTCCCGACATCTTCAGGGTGAGTGAGCAAGCTAGAAACCTAGAAGAACAAGTAATTAAGTTGTCATCAGAGTCTGAAGGCCTGAGAATCAAGACAGCTGATGTGGTAGATTGTGAAAGTAGGTCCAAAACCAGGAAGAACCATCATCCCAGTTCAAGGGCAATTAGGCAGGATTTTCTGTTTCTCTGGATACTCAGAGTTTGTGTTCAATTCAGGCTTTCAGGGGAATAGTTGAGAGAGACCTGTCTACATTAGGGAGGGAAATTGGTTATACTCAGTCTACTGATTTAATTGTTAATTCTCATCTCACAGAAATACCCCAAATAATTATGGACAAAATATCTGGGCCCTCTGTGGCCCAGTCAAGTAGACACAAAATTAATCATGACACACATGAATCTTTTTTCATCCTTTTACTTTAAAACTATTTGAGTCTTTGAGTATAAAGCAGGTATTATATAGACAGTATACAGTTGGATCCTGTTTTTTTTAGAACACTTTGTGCCAATATCTGTCTGCTGCTTAAAATATTTGGTCAATTTATATCTTATGTACTTATTAATGAGGTAGGGTTCTTCTTTGTCATTTTCTATCATTTCTGTGTGTCTCTTTTTTTGTTCCTGTATTTATTTATTACTGCCAGATTTTGAGAGAAATAGATATGCTCTAGCATACCAATCGATGTCTTTATTTCCTTTATTTTACATATTTTTGAAATATTTTCTTAATGATTGTCCCAGTGATTATAATAAATATCTTCACTTAAAATAATTTTGTACAGATTGTACAAATTGTACAGATTGTACAAAATTATTGTACAATTTTTGTACAGATTGTACAAATTGTACATTTTGTACAGATTGTACAAA